>VYZW01021873.1:630-19602 GCA_013401315.1 Balaeniceps rex
AAAAAACCCCACCAAAACAAAAAAACCCAACAAAATATGAACGCCAAGGTTCAGGGTGAAAGGGACTTAGAGAATCTACCTGATCACTGTACTTTGAGATAGGAGAAATTTCTCTTCTGTTGGCTATGATGCATGGTTGTCCAATCTCTTCGTAAAAGCTTCCAAGCAGTATCTGCCAATGTTTCCCTATCTTCACCATTAGAAACTCATTGTGTTGCTTCTGCTACGTCTTTTTTCAGTTATCAAATGTAATTGCCCTTACCCATAACACAGATTTCCCTTCCTCTGTGGCAGTGCCTTCAGAGTGGCTGAAACAGTCCTCATCCTTCCCTCATCCTTCTCTTTCTTTGACTAAACAATCTTAGTATTTTTCAAGTCAAGTTTTCCAGACTTCTGACTATTCCTGAGATCCTCAGGAAACTCTCTTAAAACCAATTTCCTGTGCTGCAACACTTAAATGAAGCAGGTAAATTGAAGTGTACATTTTAAAAGATTAAAACCAAAGGGAATTTTAACTTAGTTTGTATTTTTTTATTCATAAAAAGAAAAATTCTGGTTAATTTTTGGCAATGGAGACCTGGTTAATTTCTTAAGTATTTCTTCAATAAAAACTGTGCAAGTCTTTGGCTTGAGTCACATCTTCACTATGAACACAGCAGTAGATTATCACAGTTTTTGTGATATTTTGTGATATTTATTGATACTTATATTTGATTTTCAACCCTAGAGGAAGGGATTTGCAACTCTAGAGGAAGGGGTATGTAACTAAGTGCGTTACAAAAGCCTGAAATAATGAAACCATCATATCTGATTCGAGTAGGACCTTGGTTTTATATTTCAGCACTCAGAATGTTTTCTTCCGTTTTTAATTTCTATCATGTTTTTCTTCATCACTGTCATGACTTATGTACCCTTCTTATACTCCTTCAATCTGTCATCTCCAAAGACAGTTCCTTTTCTCTGGTGGCAGATAGTTGGCTCCTAATACATTTCTCTTCTCATTGTGACCTTGCTACAGGCTGGGATATGAAGGGGAGGGAAGGGAAAAGGAAAAAGGAAAAGCAAAGAAAGGAAAACCAAAAAAGGACAAAGAGAAACACTACTAAGGGAGAAAGGTGAGGTCAGACCTCAGCCCTTTAGAAAATGTCAGCTGATTTGAACAGGAACAGTACAAGGCACAAGGGAGGATCAAAGCAAGGTTTAATCATTGCATTTCAGGATGGGGGCTTTTTTCAGGGTTTGGTATTTTCAGGAGCTATTTCTCACCTTTTTTTCAGGTACACAGATTTTTCTGTGTGGGCCGAAGGTGAGAAGCTGACAGCATAACTTCACCATTGGTAAACAAGAAAGATTTTCTTTAAAGCAACCACTAAGAATTTATGTTGTGTCTCGATAATCTCAATGAAGTTGTATACTAGATAATTTCAATGAGGAAATCTGCTCATCTGATTGCTTAGAAATAAAGGCAACTCTACTAGATTAGATGAATCTGCAATCTGACTGGTTAATAATAATTCCCTCTAAATTTAGAGGAGTGATTTATTTCCTCTGTTTTTTTAAGGAATACATTTATTAGGGAGATTAGACACTGAGATATAAAACATAAGAAATTATACAAGTGGAGGGAGAGAAAAAAGAGGAAAACCAAGATGCACCCACTTCCACTATGGATGGAGATAGTAAGTGTATGTGAATTCAGTTCCTACAGCAGCTGAGGCAATGATAGTTCATAATAAATAACACAGATGTCTAAGTCAGGAGGATGTGTTACCTCAATAACTAAAAAAAAAACAAGGAAAAAGGAGAGAGCAAAAGCTGTTTAGAGGAAAACCAGTCTTTATCACTCCATAAAAAATGGTCATTTTCAGGGTATAGCACTCTCAGAGTTCAACTCCCTTTGACCTAAAAAAAAAAAAAAAAATCTGTGGGCATAGCTCCTTTAAGAGCATGTAGAAAAGGTTAAGTGGCAAACACAGAGTCAGAGGGTATCACAGAGGTACACTGAAACTGACCCAAATGAAGGACAAGCTCAAGCACCTCTAGCTATAGGCTCAGCTCTAGAAGAGAGTGTCTGTTTTGTACTGGAGTGATCCCCATTCCAAAGATTGACTCTAACCACCACTCAGTCCTCGTTGGAGCATTTTTCCACCTCTTCCGTACATCCCTTGGCACGCAATGTCACCATTGCTGTGGTATGGGCCCTTCCTAGTAGGTAGGACAGAGGGAAAGCATGGCCAATGTGCAGGCCAGTTTTGGGATAGTTGGGTATAGCTGGGAATATAGGCGGCCATTAGAGCACACCCACGCTAAGTTAGGAGGTGCGAAGACAAAAGGTGTTTGGCACAAACCTGGAGTAGTGGTGAGAGGGTGACAATAGCCTCTTTTATGGCAGTTTAGCACAGAGGGACGTGAATAGCTGGTATTGCTGCATAGGCAGCCTTGTACCGAGGCTTCTTGGGCTGGTGGATACAGCCACAACAGGGGCATCTTATGTATATCCTTACACACAATTTCCATTTGCCAGTCCCAGAGTAGAGACCCCCCTGTTGGGTGTGTCTTACCTTTTCCCCCGTACCAGCTAGGTGCGCAAGTGTACCTGGCCAATGTGCAATTGAGCCGTCAGTAGAATGAGTTGTTATTACACATGCTAGGGCATTCGTTATTATCTCTGTCAGGATGTTTGATACACCAAGAAGCATTCTGTAGCTTGGTGTACACTAGTGAGTGATCATCAACTCAGAGGGAGCCACATTCAGTGGTTCCCCATGGACCTTTGGGACAGGGTATAGTGCTGTTGACGCTCCACCCCATGGCTCTATGGGTCGGTTGGAGAATGTAAATGCATTTGGCATCCCATACCAAACTAGCATTTATCATGCCTGGTGACCATATATAAACGATAAGGGTATAGCCTACGTCCCCTGTGCTTTCCCGGAACTTCCAACTATAATTCTTATATTGACCCCATGTTAATTCAAGGGTTAGTGATATGTTGATGTCCTGTACAAAAATGGGCAAGGGGTCTTCCGCTGAGCTGGGGGTGGGTAAACACACTGTTACGGATGTTAGGTTCATAATCCATTCAAATCCCACCATCATCTTTGCCACTACGTTGCCATCCAGGTCCTAGTCGTCCGCATTAGTTGCTGTTGCCACCAATAGGAGCAACAGAATGATCCATCCCTCATTGTCCTGTAAGAGACTACCAGAAAATTGGGCCTTGGTCCCTTGGACCAGGCTTTCGGGTTAGAAGTCCGGGACTATCCACCGAACACTGTTATGGTGGGTTTTCCCGTTTTCATCTAGGGCCTCCCAAGCATGTAGGCCTCTAGGTTTTGCTAGAGTCATGGGCATGATGCCAATGGAAGATAGTTTCACCATGACAGGCTGGCCTACGAGTGGAAACTGGTCCTTTCTATTATCTGGTAGAGGGTCATTGCTTGTTCGTGGCTTCTTAGGGCAGAATGCCCTGATTTTTGGGCTTTCATACTCCTCCAATAGTTATTGATGATAAAGACTGACTGTTAGCCATGTGTCCCAACTGGGTCGCAAGATGTCAGCATGCTTTTTCATCAGACCATTGGCCTGCTTGACGATTCCATTGGCCTGGGGATAATACGGTGTACGGAACACTTTATACCTTCCCCTCTAGCCCAGTCTCGAACCACTGTGGCCGTAAAGTGTGATCCGTTATCACTTTGAATGTTCTCAAGGGCGAGTAAAACACTGAACCACTCATGCAACACTCGTACTGTTTGGTCCCTGGTGGCAGCGCTGACAGCTGTAGCCACCGACAGCCCTGAAACACCTTCTATTCCTACCAGGATGAACTTCTTTCCATAGGATGGTTTTAGTGGCCCAACATAGTCAACCTGCCAAGTGTTCCAAAGGGCTTTGTCCTGCCTGATGTGCTGGGCCAGGGCTTGGTTCAGGTTGTCGGCTTTAAGCCTTATTCAGCACTGTGGGCAGGCTGTGAGGACTGCTTCATATGTTGCAATAGACACTGACCACCCCCGAGACTGGCACTCAGAGATCCGCCTTCCTAGAATGGCCTTGCTTGATGTGTAGCCACTCAGCTATCCATTCCCTCTCTTCCCATATGCCATCAACCACTCTGATTTGAGCTAACTTGTCAGCCTGTTGGTTCCACTTAGCAGCTGGAGTTCCACCTTTCACATACCCAACCCACTCTCAAGGGCCTGCTTATTCCCAGTAACCTCTGCCAATCTTCAACCCTCCAGACTCTAGTGCGACCCACTTCCCACCAGTTGGATTCCCATTGGCATATCCACTCGGTGGCACCCTTGTAAGTTGCAAAAGAACCAGTGTAAATTGTGGAGGCACCTCCCTTCCATGCCTAATAAGAGAGCATGCAACTCCCCTACCTGAGCACTACCTTCCCCATCCTCTGTCAGTGTTGTTCTGTGGCAATTCCCACTGCTGCTGCCCTGTACTGCCACTTTGGCCCCACTCAACCAGCTGACACATTGGTGAACCACACCNGGTCCTAGTCGTCCGCATTAGTTGCTGTTGCCACCAATAGGAGCAACAGAATGATCCATCCCTCATTGTCCTGTAAGAGACTACCAGAAAATTGGGCCTTGGTCCCTTGGACCAGGCTTTCGGGTTAGAAGTCCGGGACTATCCACCGAACACTGTTATGGTGGGTTTTCCCGTTTTCATCTAGGGCCTCCCAAGCATGTAGGCCTCTAGGTTTTGCTAGAGTCATGGGCATGATGCCAATGGAAGATAGTTTCACCATGACAGGCTGGCCTACGAGTGGAAACTGGTCCTTTCTATTATCTGGTAGAGGGTCATTGCTTGTTCGTGGCTTCTTAGGGCAGAATGCCCTGATTTTTGGGCTTTCATACTCCTCCAATAGTTATTGATGATAAAGACTGACTGTTAGCCATGTGTCCCAACTGGGTCGCAAGATGTCAGCATGCTTTTTCATCAGACCATTGGCCTGCTTGACGATTCCATTGGCCTGGGGATAATACGGTGTACGGAACACTTTATACCTTCCCCTCTAGCCCAGTCTCGAACCACTGTGGCCGTAAAGTGTGATCCGTTATCACTTTGAATGTTCTCAAGGGCGAGTAAAACACTGAACCACTCATGCAACACTCGTACTGTTTGGTCCCTGGTGGCAGCGCTGACAGCTGTAGCCACCGACAGCCCTGAAACACCTTCTATTCCTACCAGGATGAACTTCTTTCCATAGGATGGTTTTAGTGGCCCAACATAGTCAACCTGCCAAGTGTTCCAAAGGGCTTTGTCCTGCCTGATGTGCTGGGCCAGGGCTTGGTTCAGGTTGTCGGCTTTAAGCCTTATTCAGCACTGTGGGCAGGCTGTGAGGACTGCTTCATATGTTGCAATAGACACTGACCACCCCCGAGACTGGCACTCAGAGATCCGCCTTCCTAGAATGGCCTTGCTTGATGTGTAGCCACTCAGCTATCCATTCCCTCTCTTCCCATATGCCATCAACCACTCTGATTTGAGCTAACTTGTCAGCCTGTTGGTTCCACTTAGCAGCTGGAGTTCCACCTTTCACATACCCAACCCACTCTCAAGGGCCTGCTTATTCCCAGTAACCTCTGCCAATCTTCAACCCTCCAGACTCTAGTGCGACCCACTTCCCACCAGTTGGATTCCCATTGGCATATCCACTCGGTGGCACCCTTGTAAGTTGCAAAAGAACCAGTGTAAATTGTGGAGGCACCTCCCTTCCATGCCTAATAAGAGAGCATGCAACTCCCCTACCTGAGCACTACCTTCCCCATCCTCTGTCAGTGTTGTTCTGTGGCAATTCCCACTGCTGCTGCCCTGTACTGCCACTTTGGCCCCNTGCTAGAGTCATGGGCATGATGCCAATGGAAGATAGTTTCACCATGACAGGCTGGCCTACGAGTGGAAACTGGTCCTTTCTATTATCTGGTAGAGGGTCATTGCTTGTTCGTGGCTTCTTAGGGCAGAATGCCCTGATTTTTGGGCTTTCATACTCCTCCAATAGTTATTGATGATAAAGACTGACTGTTAGCCATGTGTCCCAACTGGGTCGCAAGATGTCAGCATGCTTTTTCATCAGACCATTGGCCTGCTTGACGATTCCATTGGCCTGGGGATAATACGGTGTACGGAACACTTTATACCTTCCCCTCTAGCCCAGTCTCGAACCACTGTGGCCGTAAAGTGTGATCCGTTATCACTTTGAATGTTCTCAAGGGCGAGTAAAACACTGAACCACTCATGCAACACTCGTACTGTTTGGTCCCTGGTGGCAGCGCTGACAGCTGTAGCCACCGACAGCCCTGAAACACCTTCTATTCCTACCAGGATGAACTTCTTTCCATAGGATGGTTTTAGTGGCCCAACATAGTCAACCTGCCAAGTGTTCCAAAGGGCTTTGTCCTGCCTGATGTGCTGGGCCAGGGCTTGGTTCAGGTTGTCGGCTTTAAGCCTTATTCAGCACTGTGGGCAGGCTGTGAGGACTGCTTCATATGTTGCAATAGACACTGACCACCCCCGAGACTGGCACTCAGAGATCCGCCTTCCTAGAATGGCCTTGCTTGATGTGTAGCCACTCAGCTATCCATTCCCTCTCTTCCCATATGCCATCAACCACTCTGATTTGAGCTAACTTGTCAGCCTGTTGGTTCCACTTAGCAGCTGGAGTTCCACCTTTCACATACCCAACCCACTCTCAAGGGCCTGCTTATTCCCAGTAACCTCTGCCAATCTTCAACCCTCCAGACTCTAGTGCGACCCACTTCCCACCAGTTGGATTCCCATTGGCATATCCACTCGGTGGCACCCTTGTAAGTTGCAAAAGAACCAGTGTAAATTGTGGAGGCACCTCCCTTCCATGCCTAATAAGAGAGCATGCAACTCCCCTACCTGAGCACTACCTTCCCCATCCTCTGTCAGTGTTGTTCTGTGGCAATTCCCACTGCTGCTGCCCTGTACTGCCACTTTGGCCCCACTCAACCAGCTGACACATTGGTGAACCACACCCTTTGTGTGTCTGAATCTTGGGTTAGCTCGGGCACCTCTTTAATCAGAGAAGGCTAATAAGGTAAGCTCAGCAGGACTGGGTCAGGGTTTATGGGTTGTTGAAACTCAGAAACTTTGGCAGGGCCTTCTTTTAATGGTGACAATTGACTGACTCCCTCCAAATAGTCATACCATTTCTTAAGGACTGAATTTAATAGAGGGAAAGGGCCTTGCACAATCATGTCCTGTGATGTACAACAATGTCTCCGCCTCCTTAACTGCCCTGGTGAGTGAGAGAAGCTCCTTCTCCACTCCGAGTATTGCTGTTCNCTACGTTGCCATCCAGGTCCTAGTCGTCCGCATTAGTTGCTGTTGCCACCAATAGGAGCAACAGAATGATCCATCCCTCATTGTCCTGTAAGAGACTACCAGAAAATTGGGCCTTGGTCCCTTGGACCAGGCTTTCGGGTTAGAAGTCCGGGACTATCCACCGAACACTGTTATGGTGGGTTTTCCCGTTTTCATCTAGGGCCTCCCAAGCATGTAGGCCTCTAGGTTTTGCTAGAGTCATGGGCATGATGCCAATGGAAGATAGTTTCACCATGACAGGCTGGCCTACGAGTGGAAACTGGTCCTTTCTATTATCTGGTAGAGGGTCATTGCTTGTTCGTGGCTTCTTAGGGCAGAATGCCCTGATTTTTGGGCTTTCATACTCCTCCAATAGTTATTGATGATAAAGACTGACTGTTAGCCATGTGTCCCAACTGGGTCGCAAGATGTCAGCATGCTTTTTCATCAGACCATTGGCCTGCTTGACGATTCCATTGGCCTGGGGATAATACGGTGTACGGAACACTTTATACCTTCCCCTCTAGCCCAGTCTCGAACCACTGTGGCCGTAAAGTGTGATCCGTTATCACTTTGAATGTTCTCAAGGGCGAGTAAAACACTGAACCACTCATGCAACACTCGTACTGTTTGGTCCCTGGTGGCAGCGCTGACAGCTGTAGCCACCGACAGCCCTGAAACACCTTCTATTCCTACCAGGATGAACTTCTTTCCATAGGATGGTTTTAGTGGCCCAACATAGTCAACCTGCCAAGTGTTCCAAAGGGCTTTGTCCTGCCTGATGTGCTGGGCCAGGGCTTGGTTCAGGTTGTCGGCTTTAAGCCTTATTCAGCACTGTGGGCAGGCTGTGAGGACTGCTTCATATGTTGCAATAGACACTGACCACCCCCGAGACTGGCACTCAGAGATCCGCCTTCCTAGAATGGCCTTGCTTGATGTGTAGCCACTCAGCTATCCATTCCCTCTCTTCCCATATGCCATCAACCACTCTGATTTGAGCTAACTTGTCAGCCTGTTGGTTCCACTTAGCAGCTGGAGTTCCACCTTTCACATACCCAACCCACTCTCAAGGGCCTGCTTATTCCCAGTAACCTCTGCCAATCTTCAACCCTCCAGACTCTAGTGCGACCCACTTCCCACCAGTTGGATTCCCATTGGCATATCCACTCGGTGGCACCCTTGTAAGTTGCAAAAGAACCAGTGTAAATTGTGGAGGCACCTCCCTTCCATGCCTAATAAGAGAGCATGCAACTCCCCTACCTGAGCACTACCTTCCCCATCCTCTGTCAGTGTTGTTCTGTGGCAATTCCCACTGCTGCTGCCCTGTACTGCCACTTTGGCCCCACTCAACCAGCTGACACATTGGTGAACCACACCCTTTGTGTGTCTGAATCTTGGGTTAGCTCGGGCACCTCTTTAATCAGAGAAGGCTAATAAGGTAAGCTCAGCAGGACTGGGTCAGGGTTTATGGGTTGTTGAAACTCAGAAACTTTGGCAGGGCCTTCTTTTAATGGTGACAATTGACTGACTCCCTCCAAATAGTCATACCATTTCTTAAGGACTGAATTTAATAGAGGGAAAGGGCCTTGCACAATCATGTCCTGTGATGTACAACAATGTCTCCGCCTCCTTAACTGCCCTGGTGAGTGAGAGAAGCTCCTTCTCCACTCCGAGTATTGCTGTTCAGTTTCCTTGAATGAGGTGGAAGAAAACAACAGAGGTCTGGCTGGCCCTTGCAGTCCCTTTTGGAATACACCACAGTAGGAGGCATGCTCTGCAAACCCCCATTCCACCCTCAGCAGGTCTCGTGGGTGTAGCGAGCCTAGTTTCTGGTAGGTTTTAAGTTCGTCCTTTAGGACGTTAGGGGCCTCAGTATGTTGTGGGGTCCAATTCCATTTCCTGTTCTTTAGAAGCAAGTCGTACAGTAGAGGGCGGGCAATTACCAAAAACCCTGGTATGTGTTTCCTCCAGTACCTCCATGTGTCCAATAGAAGTTGCAATTCCATTTTACTGTTCGGTGTCCACTCCCTCAGTGGCTGATAGGACACCATCGGGTACCGTGATAGCTCTCGCTATCCACCAAGCCCCTAAGAAATCGATTTCCTGCCTGGGACCTTGGCATTTGGAAGGTGCAATATCTAACCTGTTTTCTGTCAATAAGTTCCAGATAGTCTCAGCTACCTGTCCAACCTGTTTCTTATTGTCTCTGCCCACCAGGATGTCATCTATGACATCTATGGTATATGTGAACGCCCAATGGCACTTTCACAGTGTCAAGGAGTGCAGCCAAGGTGTTATGAGCAATAGTGGGAGAGTGTATCCTTGCAGAAGCCAGTTGAAGGTGTCCTGGGTCCCCTCCCAAGTAAAGGCAGACTGGGATTTGTCCTCCTCCCTTAGGGGAATCATGAAGAACATGTCTTTGACATCCAAGGCACCCATCCACGGATGGGCTGCTGCTTGTATTGCAGTCACCACCAAGGTTATATTTGAGATGTCAGCCGTTAGTGGTGGGGTATTACTATTCAATTTCCCATAATCAATAGTTAGTCACCACAGCCCGTTGGGCTTGCGAACTGGCCAGACTGGGGAGGTATAGGGAGAATGGGTGAGGCTGATTATTTGTCTTTTTTCAAGATCGTTGATGACTTCTGTTGATACCCCGTTTCGCTGCACTTGGCAAAGGATATTGGGAAACAGGTTACTTAGGATGGTGGCAGTGCAGGAGCGGACTGCAAGGTCCTAATGCGAGCGCTTCCCACCCCCCGGCTTCTGAAACTCCACATGCTGCCATTGGGCAGGCGCCACCGCTCACCCACTAGAACATCAAACCCTAATAAGTTCCCCTTATAAGAGCTCAGAGCAACCTCCACAGCCCTCATCCATTTCTCCCCAGCCAGCCAAAACTGGGTTCGGGCTAAAGGACACCTCTCTGCTGCAACCATTACCCCTATTATATTGATGGCTTTTCTCAATGGTTTGATTCCGAGCTTGTTGGCTTGCTGCTTGTTTAGAAAACTAGTCTGGGCTTCTGTGTTGATCAAAAACTCTAAACTTATCCACTTTAGACCAACAGGAATATGTACATAGGGTTCCTTAGTGGCGGACCATTGACAGGAATTTACCAAGCAGGTTGGGCGGCCTGAACACCAAACTGCAACTTTTAGGTTTTTAGTTCACTTAATTCTCCTCGCAAAGTTGCGAAAGGGTTAGGGTTCCACCTCCCGTCTTGGGCAGGGGGACCGGTTGCTGGTGTCTCCTTTATGTTGATGGTCTTTCCCTCCAGTAATTCCACTAGCTTCCGTATATGCTCGGTGGCCTGCCACCAACAGTGCTTGAGGTGCCCCCAACACTAATGCCTGCTGCTGCCACAGGTTGTTCTGCTCCAGTCCACTGGCTCGATCCGACTTGCTTCAGAAGGGTTCAGGCTCCTGGGGGCAGGGGGGAGGGACCATCTGGGATGAGGCTTGCGACTGGCTTGCCGAACCCTTCTGCTCCCATCTGCACCACCACCTGGAGCTGTCCACCCCATTTGACGCCCATGGGTGACTATACTATGCAGTGTTTTGGCCCACATCAGCACATGCGTGGGTGGATTCATGGGGTTCTGTCGATTACATTCTATGGCTGTCTGAATTGTCTCTCTAAGAGACTAGACGTATTTTTAAAGCATCTGGTAACCCCCTAATGAGAGGCCTGAGGTGGGCAGGATCTACCAGTGCAGCCATTGGTATGCCTTGCTGTCCTGTCTCATACACCACCTGTATACACACAGACTTTTGTACCCCTTCTGCCAATTCCAACAATCCCCTTATCCAAATGGTAATAGGCTCCCCTCGTTCTTTGGGGTCTATACCGCCAGCCCAGGAAGCCACCTGAGAAGTTATAGACTAGTTGCCAGCTGGCCCATCACTTAGAAATACACAGGGTTCTCGAGCCTCATCACCACTCCATAATATCCAATCACCTCTAGTAAGGGAAACACCCACAGATATTCTGTCTCTGTCTCACCCGGTTTGTGTGAAAATTTAACTTGCAAGTCACTGAGCTCAGGTCCCGTCCATGGGGTGATACGTACAGTAGTTCGGGGATTCTCACCCCTCGAGCCCGTATGTGTCTCCGTTTTGATAAGGTCTTAAATCCCCTTCCTGTACCTTCTCCATTTCATCAATGCTAGCTTCATCGGAATCACTAAACCTAAACTAAAACTAACCCAAATGAAGGACAAGCTCAAAAAAACTTTCTTTCACAAAACAGTCAAAACCACACAACAAAAACCAGTGGGAAAGAGGGGTAAACCAAAAACAATCAATACTCCAGTGACATTTAACACATAACAGGTTCGAGGTTTCAGTCGGGGTATTGTTACTACACATCAATACACACAAGAATGATGATCCAAAGTGCGCACACACACTCACGCTCTAGGGGGAAACTCTTTCTCTCTTGTGGGTACCCAGAAGATATAATTGCTCACCCAAGGGGGACGGGGGAAGCCGAGGGCTCACTCAAGGATATATCCAGAAGAAATCACTCACCAAAAGGAGGTGAGGGCACTGAATCCTGGGAAGTTTCCTTAGGCAGCATCCCAACCCAAGGGGAGAGGCTTTGAACACAGATCCGCTGCTCTGAGAAGACCGCTCAAAGGGGGTCTCCAGAGGTGCCTCATTTATACACTGGGTGGGATCTGAGCTGTGGTCGTAATTGGTCATGATCAAGAAGCTTCTCAGAGCCAAGGCACCTCATTGGCTGTGGAACCTGTCTGTTGACTGAGGGGCCCCGCCTCTCCTGCTCCCTCTTCCCAGGGGGGTACATGCCTGGGTGTTGTTGGCACTGACTGACGGTGCACCTGCCAGAAGGCACGATAGAGTGTAAAAGGTGCGAAAATGCACGAAAAGCCAGTGATCAGCATGTTAAAAGTCCCTATCTTCATCAGGGGGCAGGAGAGGGAATGTACCTGTCACAAAGGGGAAGCAGCTTCAAGAAAAAGTTATTATTTCTCCTCTCTTTGTGGGTTTAGGCCTAGATTGGATTGTGCTGTGTTTGAAGTTTTGTGTTAGAGGATATTGGACATGTACTGTTACTCCTTGTCATTAAGGTTAGTTTTTATTGCTAGAGTGCAAACCTGCTCTCTCTGTTCTGCAGGCCTTTCATATCTATATAGTCCTTTGGTTTCATCATTTTGCTTTCATCAGGAAGGTATTCAAAACGCTATCTGAGCAATGCATATTTATTTGCTGAAAGCATATTGTCATACAATGTTGGTTTAGAAGTGATCATCCCAACCACCACTGGCAAAATAAAATGCACTTCTTTCTTGAATGAAGTTTAATAATTTCTATCATGAATTTTGGACAGGAAGTAGAATGCTGAGGCTGTGAAAATGTTCTCTGCAATATCACAGAGCATGCACAGGGCTCTATTTTCACACAAGCTTTGATAGTTTCTTCTTATGAAAACCAGCACCACAGACATTAGAAATCAGTTTTTATTCACAAACTCAGCCAGGTTTTGTTTGTAAGATCCCTTTCTGCTGGACTTTTACATTAGATTGTTTTTGAGCTCTTGAAAAATAAAAGTTAGTTTAAGCATGATCTCAGTGCAGCTCTAAAGACAATTAACATCACTCAAGCCATCAACACAATTGTCATTAATTGGGTCCCTTGCCATAGTTCAGAAGTGTAAGGGTCAGAAAGATCAGGAGTCTCTTGGAAGACTTATAAACTGGGGAAAAAAAGACCTTCTCTACTAGCAGTCCAAAAACTTTTTTTTTTTTAATTTTAAACAATGAAATTTTCCAAAATATAATTAGCTATTGTCTGGGGGCTTGCTTGGTTTTGAGAAAGAGTAAGAAAAACGGGTTAGATTAGGAAAAGGGACAAGATTCACCCTATAAGCAGTACTATCTGATCACCTGCTCTCCTATTTCTTTCTAGCCATATGTTACACAAGAAAAATAATAGCTGCAAAAAGGGAGAGAGAAAGAGAAAAACTAAACTGGTAGAAATATATTTGCTTTTCACACTACTGATAAGGGCATCACTCACAAGGAGCAGGGGTTTATATTTTATTTTTTTGTTAACTGGTTGACAGTATCCATTTAAGAGGCTGAATTTTATTGGGATAGCGTGAACAGCAGCATCTGAGACAAAAGGAAATGTGACACAAAACAGTTATAAAAAAATTCATAGGAAAATAAAGGAAGCTCTTTTTGTGTGGTTTGTTTTATTTTGCTGCTAAGATTGCATGCCCTATTACTTCCACTTGTTACTAAGAAGAAGAAGAAAAAAAGATAACTCATATCTAAAGAAACATCTATTTCAGTATATTTTCAATTCAAATAAACAGTCTACCTTCAACAATGAAATTCATAAAAGAAATAAAAATGGCAGGGGTTTTTTCTTCTTTACTTTCCTTCTTTTATTTATATAACCACAATCAGACAAACTATAATGCTATCTAAACAACTGTACACATTAAGAAACAAACATAGATCAATAGCTATAATTTGACATACATACACTGTTCACTGTGAAAACATCAATAGTACAAAAGCTTCATGGGCATAGCTGGGAAAAATCTGTTCAGTAGATGGTGTTGGCAGAAGATTAAATAACCACATGTCAGAAAGAAGAAAAAAAAATTCAATGAAACTGAGTGCGTACTGGGGATGTGCAAGTACTCTGAGCTAAACTGTTAGGATTAATAATAAGAAAATTATCTTTGTCTTCCAGTCATTCAATTACTTCATGGACAAATATTTTGGCTTGGATCTCTGATATTCAAATACATACTGTCTTTCCTATCTGCCAAATGACTGCTATTGAAAGACAAGAAAACAGGAAATGACTTGCACGTTGTATGACAATATCTTGAGCTGCTATGTGCTATTTCATAAACAGTGCTATAGGTGGCTATTCATCTCATCCTCATCTCTAACACTCTGATGGAGTCATGAGAGAGAGATGTAGCAAGTAATTATTTGGCCAGGAAGAAAAGAGACACAAAGTTTATTTAAAGAATCTAACATAAAATAGAACTGAGTTTCAGGGCTGCATGACCATGTCCAGCATGTGCATGGTGAACTCTCCTGTTGAATCCCATGGTATTACTCTGAGATATATGCTTAAGTACATACTTAAAAGCTCCTAGGATCTGACTTTCAATGTCTTAGCTATTCATTATTCATTAAATTATTTCAATGGGCTCATTTATAAGACAAAATGAAGCTGGACATTATCTTGAAGACCACAAGAAAGTCTTTAATATCTGTTAAGCAAGTAACTCCATTCTTTTGACCATTGTGCCTACTCCATAAAGCCTTTATCGTTGGTTTGTTTTACACAACAGTTTTTCTTCTTTCTTCTTCAGATAGACTTAACTTCTGTTTTTTATTCTTCAGGTGACGGGAATTGTAGCTCTTCTTAATTTCAGTTAAAGTTTTGAGTGATAACCACTTAGAAAACTGGTCCCATCACATCTCTCTCTCTCTCTCTCAAAAAAGAAAATAAAAACCAGGTTGGAATGCCACTTTGCACTGAAGAAATTGTATGAGGGAAGTCCTTCAAACTGAGCTGATATTGTCAACAAAGGGAAATAAAAAAAAAAAGAAAATTGTTTTGAAGTATGAAATATGCATCTCACAAAAAGGTATTTTCATATTCCTCCTGCCTGATGGTTATATGTGACAAATGGGTACTTCCACACATAAATTACCCTCCTAAAAGCTAGTTTGTATGTGCTTGTGCACCTAGTGAGATTTCTGAATATACACATCTATCTCGTGTTTGCTACTATGCTGCCAATTCTTCATTTCATGATGATATAAATAATGAGATTTTGTTGGTGGTGTTTACATTTTTAAAGACTCATAGAGTGATTGGATTATATGCAAATNTATAATTTTAGTAAGGTCTGATCCATAATATCTTAATGTTTATGGCTAGCAATATAGAAATTTGGGAATAGATTAATCGCTCCTATTTAAGTTGCTTTGTTGAGGTGCTGAACTCAGGAGCTTATTTATTCTAGACTTTTTGAGATTAATGCTAAGATTTAGGTATCTGCACAGGGATATTCATCCACCACAGGTCTTGGTTACCCTCTGAAATGCCCAAGGGCAATATTCAGGTTGATAGAACTCTTGGTATTGATGCCATATTCCTAATGCATACATCAAAGTAAACATTTATTATGTTAGTTCAGTTCAGGTCTACATAAATTTTAATTTCTTAAGACTGTGGACCTGAGCAACCCAGGTTGTTTTCTGTTCCCTGTATGTGTTGGCGGTTTACTCAATGTTCCAGCTGCCAAAGTGCTGAGATACATCTCTCTCACCTTTAGCTGATTTAGTTCCCAAAGACTTTGTAAAGCCATATGCAGTCTGAGTCCCAACTATCATGAATCTGACAGCTGAAATCAATGAGGATGTCCTCGTTGATATTTCCCAGAGGCAGGGTGTTGGCTTTTCTCATATTTTCTCATATTGGGTCCAAGAAAGTCAGGCTTTACTTGCCTACAAGGAGTGCTGCAGTACTTATCTGTTCCCTTTTGTTTTTACCCAAGGTTGATGGCTCAAGTGGATAGTTTACTTTAAATGACAAAGGAATGGTTGGTCGGAGTCACGTGGTCCAGGTCTAAGCTATACAAGATTTCCTTTCCGCTGTGAAAAAATCATATAATCTTAAAATACATGGAAATAGAAAACTAAGAACAGCCATAATTTCAGCATTTATCAAGTGAGTCTGTTCTTGTTTACACTGAGGACTGAATACAGTCCAACTGCCCAGAGAATTCAGTATGAGAAAGGCAGTTTAAAAGATTCAAGGCTACAGCTGCAAAGCTAAAGGCATCCACCTGAACACACAGGCCAAATAATGCAGCAGGGCATGCACACACATTTCTCTACATATTTCTCCTCTTCTAAAGCCACAGTTTTCATACTTCTTAGGATCTGGTTTGGCTTTCTTAAGGCCTTATTTAGCACTCCTCTGGCTCCAAGATTTTTTTTCTCCTACTTCTTCTTTTTTTTTCTTTTTTTTTAATTCCACTTAAAGTGCCTGAAATAACATGAGGCCTGTACTGTGGCTCATGTGAGTGACTGATATGACTATCTGATATGATAAGGTCAAGGGTCTATATTGCATTTCTGACTCATGGAGGATATGTGGAACTATTAATGGTACAGGGCATGCTGGAACAGAGACTGCAACGCCCATGCAAATGGGGAAAGAAAAACATGGTACAGCCTCACACCTCCTGCCTGCAGACATGAACTGTCCCCAGAACAATATTAGGATTTCACCCCAGAGGAANGAAAATCACAGCAACAAATAAAGAATACAATGAATTTTTCCATCACTTTCTAGTCAATGCTAGTTTTGCTAATTCTACTTTCAGCTGTTTTATTTTTCCATGATTAAACATTATTTCATTTTTCTGCCCTTCATTTTAACAATAGATAGCATAAAACTTAATTTTTACTCACTGTTCTTTTTAAGAAGCTCAACATTGTTCTTCCTAATTTGCTCTTGTCATCTTTGTAGTTATTGTCATGCATGGATTCTTTCATGTGTCTTCATACTACCAATAGTCTTTGTCCTTTTACATCTAACTTCAGATGTTAGATGTGAGCTTCACACTGCTCACATTTCATTGCTGTTATTGTTTTTACTATTTTTTTAAAGATGGTATTGCTATCTAAGCACTTTGATTTCTTCACAAGAGTCTTTTCCCCTCCCAAAGCTTTACTTTTTTTTTTTTCCTTCATTTTTCCTTACTCTATTCTGGTTTACCTCTAGAGGATGTATAGGATAATGTAAATATTAATGGAAAATGGGATTTGTTTTTTTTTTTACATTGGCCACAGCTTGCTCAAAGCCAAAATAATCTACATATTCATGTCCATTTTGATGTTCCTGGAGTCTCCCAGGCACATTGTAAACAGACCTGCATTCTTGATGTTGAATTTAGCATGTTTGTGCTTAATACATTAGAGACTTTTTTTTCTTTCCCGGTTTAGCCTTGTTAAAATAACCTGTAATACTGGCAAGGTCAAGGAAAAAAATCGGTTATTTGTTCTGTAGGTGCTGGACAGGCAAGCTAAAACTCCCTAGAGGCTCTTCTAACATGTCTAACCAGGTTTTCAGAAACAAATAGACTTCTTTTTTTTTTTTTTCCTNGCTTAGTCCTAAAGAGCCTGTTAACAAACTAACATGAGGATAATTAAAGAACAAGGAGCAAACCAAGGACTTAAATTATTTGACGATTTAAATGCATCCCTATAGAGTTAGTTCATTAATATTCCTCATGTAAGAATAATGATAACTTAGAATCAAAACCACCTTCTCTTTCCTTCTCTTTCAGCAAATAGATAATTTACATTGACAGCAGAGGAAGAGATGGCTATGTTAACCTGGTCATTATCTGGTGTCAAAGGGCATTGGTACCTTAGCTTTCAGATTTAAGATATTTTATAGCCCTAGAGAATCTTGTCCAGCTGAGTCTACCAGTGTTGATAATGTCTGAAGATTTTTAATATACTGAGAAATATCTGCAGACAAGGTTAGCAACGCACTTTCTTGTTCTTTTTATTTTTTTTCATGTTGAACCACCGCTTCACATTTTAATAAGTTGTTTCGGAGGGTCCATAGCATTACCAAAATTTTTAGTATTTTTGCTAAACTTTGTGAAATAACACAGAATTTTCTTGAAAAAAATGTATATTGTTTCTTCTTTTTGTATTACTCACTTCTTTGATTAATTAATCTTTCTTCTTTGATCTACCCACTTAGGTTTGTATTTCTTACAGTCATAGAGTGATTTCAGATCAACTAAATGAAAAACCAGGATCTAGGCATCAGAAAGGAGAGTAGAAAATCAGCATGGAATGAGGGGATTGACCCTGGGATATGCCAGGACGAGAGGGAAAAAGCAATAGGCCAAATATGAGCAGGCCAGCAGTGTCATCTTGAGATGACATTCCCAGATGCTCCTTGGAAAAAAGGACACAGCCTTCCCAGCCCTTTGTTTACTACAGAATATGCAACTTGCAAGCAAAATATCAGATGGACAGGAAAGAAAAGGATGCTTACACGATAAGAGTCTGGTATTTCTATCTGTGACATACAGAGCTCCTCTGTGCATGTCAACAGGATGCCCACATCTGCCACTCATAGGATAACTTTGCCCACAGACTGTGATTGAGAACTAACGAGCCAGGGAAGACCAAGGCTGTGGAAAAGATTTGATGGTGGTGCCATTTCAATTTGAAAATAAAAATACCTGGAAATAAAAATAGCCTTTTTTAAAACAAAACATAACAAACCAAAACAGGGGCCAGGAAATTCAAATTAACATCTAAAATTGGTGAACTATTTTGACTTTNTCCTGAGGGGAGGAAGCGTGGCAAAAACAATGTATGTGATTATTTAATTGAAGACTATGTCATAACACACACAAGGTTAATAACACATCAGGATGCAAAGCTAAAATTACGGTTGAAAGGGTTACCTGAACTCTGATAGTTTCTAATTTTTGATTCCTCAAATGCTTTTTCTTAAGAAAATTCATTTAAAGGTTTGGAGGTTTTTGTGTGTAACTAAACACATTAAATGATAGTTTGAAAAGAGC
>VYZW01021873.1:27383-55728 GCA_013401315.1 Balaeniceps rex
AGTTCAGTGTCAAAATGGTAATTATCCAGAACACTGATGAAAGTATTATGACTGGCAGTGATTGACACTCTTTACTGATTTAGTAACAAAAGCACAGGCAATGGTGATTGAACTAACTAATATCGCACCAAGAAGTGGTCTCTCAGAAAAAGAGTCATGGTGCAATTGCTGGAAGCAACACACTGCCTGTCTTGTGGATAAATTGGGAAGTCTGGGTACTGGAAATGAAAAAAGAGCAGTTATACAGAAAACTCAGAGGTAATAGATTGCTTAGGAAAGAGAGATATATCGTTGCAAAGGTCTCTTTCTAACAAAAGGGAAAAAAACTTGTAGGTGTTCTGAAGCAATTTATAAAATTAGAGAATATTTCATTTTTCATAATCATGAATTATAATACTCTGAAATGGCTCAATCAGATCCATATGAACACATATATGTAAATTTCTTGCTTTTCTATTACTATTGGTTTGGTGGCACAGCTTTCAGAGTCTTAAGGTGATGCTTAACTTCACACCACTAGTGCTCCCATAACGTCTGCTTTCAGATACATCATGGAATGGTAGTCATCAGATTAAATGTGTGTGTATATATTAAACTGGTTATCTAGACTGGTTTTAATATCAGCGGAGAGAAATAGGTACTTCTAGTGCCCAATTAATTCACCATGTAGATCTTTAATAGGACCAATTTTTCTCCATGTGATATGAAGGGATCCTAAGATGATTATTAACTTCATTTCATAGATATTTGAAGTGAGGTGAAACAACTCTCATTCAGACAGCCTAGGAATCATATATATCAGCTTTTGAACAATCAAACCAGTCAAAGTCTAATCTCTGGGTCATTTACAATGAGTTTCTGGTCACATTGCTTAACCTTAAAGACCTTTATCTCTTGCATGGGAAAGTCTGAAATCAGAGCTTTCCCTGGTCCCTGAAAATGTGCTCGAGTTCACACCAAAGTCGAAGGAAGCATTTCCGTTGACTTTAATGAAAGGTGACTTAGATTCCCCATGCACTGCAAAAATAAATGTCTGAATTCTAGGTCCAATCTTTTTGGCTTGTTTCTCTATGTTCATTTTGAGGGCTATGGATCACTACATTCTCCATTATTAGCTAAGAGAACTCAAATAAATGGAGCACAGGGAATTTCTTGCTTGGAGGTCATAGCTCTTTCGAGGACAAAGAGTTAGGAGAAGAAACTATGCATGGCTAATGCTGATGGAGAGAGTCTCCTGCAGACAGCATGCTACAGCCATGGATTCTGCCAGAGCTATTGTGTGATGATGTGTTCGAGCCCCACAGGCAGCTAGTGCCAGATCCTGTCGAGAAGATTTGCTCTAAGCATTGCCTTGCTACAAATAACTGACTAGAGAAAGTGTCAGTCACATTCTAGTATGTGAAAGCAAGTTCATCTTCCATATCTATCTCACAGCTGTCTACAAATTCATGCCCATTTTCATGTTCCTGGAATCTTTTCAGTCCATAGGAAATGAACTGTAAAGAATGGATGATGCTTCCTACATCAAGGGACATTTGGTGAAATTCTGGGCATTCCAAAACTCAATCCACACTGGTTTTTTGGCTTTAAAGACAAAGTAAAATAGTTACAGAGTTTACATACCCTGAGGCATCGCTTCAGCAGCAATTTTTATTTGTGCACTAAGTTGTAGCATCTCATTTGAGACACAAACCTTTGTGGATATTAGACAAAGGGTAGTAGATCTGACAGCCTACTTACTGTAGTTCAGGATATCACATACTGACTAAGCTGAAAATTTCCACAGGGGCTGAGGTTCATTGTCAAATAATAGTCAGTGGGATCAGATACTTATCTTTTAGAAACTAGCCTTGTTCCAATGACTTTTGGAGGAAGGCTGATTTACTCTTGCTGGGATCTAACCCAGGCTCTTCACTAGCAGCCAGGGAAAGGAGAGGGGCAGAGCTGCCCTGTGAACTGGCAAAGGGGAATTGTTTCAGAGCATCAAAATCACGTACACAGCAGACGTAAGCATTCTGTAACTAAATGGCAAAGTTGTCCCTTTTTTCACTGACTTGATCATTTCCACTGTATTACAGATTCCCTAGGAAACACCGACATTCCACAAATTTATTTCAAGCTTCTTATATAATGGAACACATTGTTTGCCATATAGATTAGAAAATAAATAAGAAAAAATCTGAAATCACAAATGAAATAAGGTTGGTTGAGCAGTGGAGGAGAGGAGGGAAGCACATTTATAACAGTTTTTTTGCTGTGAACACTTGGATTTAGAAGAGAGGAGATGGCAGCACTCTCTTTAATTTGAAGAAAAAGTGAGATTGTTTGATGAGCGCAGCCTAATCCTTGGTGAATGTTCATCAACTTCATAAAACCTAGTTCCAAAGCCTCATGGCCATCCTTCAAGTAGCAATCCTTTCAGTAAGTTTCCACTGAGGATATTACTCTGGTGCCGTGGAGAGTGCCTTGGAGTTTGCTACAAAACTGCAATGCATCAGTGCACACCTTCAAATGAACCCTGAGAGGTAGAAGGGAAAGCTTAAAGTTGGAAGTCATTTTGTTACTTAAGGACAAATTTGACCCAGATGACCCCTTGGAAGTTAGCGAGAGATGCATACGCTGAAGAACTCAGCTCTCCCTTTTTATCAGGAATGAACAAATAATTTCCAGTAATTAATATGTTTGAGAAACATAATTGCCCCTTTTCCTGCAGACAAGTAAAAAACAAAAGCTCTATAATTATTCTAAACCGAAAAAAAAATAATTTGCTACTTTGGACGTTAAGGTGGGTTACTTCAGCAAGGTTTTCATTAAGTCAGTGGAGCTATGTTGCATATCAGCTAAGGGTTTGCCCTCTCAGGGCACAGATCTGATATATTTCTATAATCAGAGTTTCCTGAGATGATTGTCACAATTGGCTTTGGCTGGTAAATTCCCATTACATTGCTTTTTATTCCTGGTTAGTTTGGGTTATCAGCATTGCTTGCCTTAAAGTCAGTGAATATTCAACAGGACATCAGATTCTTACAGATTATCTCTACATCTGAGGACTAGAAAGGTCACTGGACTAATTTAATATTTAACCTCTACAGTTTTCCTTCCCATACAGTACTCATCACTATTTGAGTCAAATGACAACTCATACCTCATTATCCTCTGTTCATATATTTTGTGGTTATTAGACTCACTTCTAGCATTATTACTATTAGCATCTTATTATCACTATTCCTGTAGCATTAATGGGATATAGATAGGTAATGCACAAAATCCAAACAATATTTTGTCTCAGTTACTCATAGCTTTCAAATGTATGACACAGAAAAAAATAAAATGAAAAACAAAAACAAATCAGTACTTATATTATTAAGTGACTCACCCATATTCAAAGTGGATATCCAAGGAGGAGATGGAAGCTTTATCCAGATGAGAAGCTAGTTTCAATTATTTTCCTGAAACACAAAAGCAGAAGTGAAGTCCTGGCCTTATTAAGGCTATTGGCTGCTTAGCCATTGGGTTTAAGTGGTTAGGATTCAAAGCCACCTTTTCCTTCCAGATCTTTTCTCTTTTTTTTTCTTTTTTTTCTTTTCTTTTTTTTTTTTTTTTTTTNTTTTTTTTTTTTACACTTTGCAACTATTCTTTAGCGAATCCATCAGAGCTGTTTGGTGTAGATTCAGACTCCACACATGAGGATCAAAAAGATGTCTGTTTGGCACTGTGTAAATCCGATGTGTTCCTTCTGTGAACTACAAAGTCCAGGCTTCTACAACAGTTAACTTTGAAAGGGACAGAAAGTATGTTTTCATAACGTAGCTTTCTTCAATTAAAACAGCAAAGAGAAACATATTGCGGGGAGCGGGGGGGAAAAGACTCATCTTTAGCTGCCAGGTTAGAGTCAACTCAAAACCTTCAAACCAGCTGTACTGATACAGCTACAGAGAGAAAGAGAGCTTTCCAGGCTGGAATCTCTCGAGGGACCTGGAGGTGATGCAGTCTTTTTCTTTTCTGTGTCTCTCTATTTTTTTATTTGCCCTACAGTCTCACAAAGTGGGAACACATGAAGTTAAAAGGAATAAGCTTGTCTAACATCTAATAAGAGAAGAATCTGTCACTGCCAATGATGTGAATGGGAATACAAAAGCTGTAGGCATGTATATTCCTTCGGCAGCAAAAGCACAACAAGGCAAAAGGTTAGCCTAAGATCTGCTCTCGGTTGCTTTGGAAGCTCTGTTTAATTGTTAGTCACGATGCACTGTGGGCAGAACAATTAGTTGTATCTATATTAGATCTAAGCTGTAATTATTTGTTACATTAATCATGACTAGAGTGAGAATTTAATTAGTCACGAACATTATGTGATTTTTTTTCCTTCTTTTTTTTTTTTTTTAAGAGGGGGGAAATGTCCAGTTGTCTTATTAAACACATCTTATTAAAGTGAGTCCTGGATGTCTGCAAGCTAGCATCATGCTCAAGGTCTTTCTACCTGCTGAACACACAGGATTTCCATCCCAACAGCAGAGCCTAGCGCTGACTAGCATTTACAAAGCCATGTATCAGAGCCGGGGCTGAATCTAGACACCGTGGGTCCAAGGGGTAGGGGAATGAATTGAAGGGTGGTTGCAACAGTGTCTCATTACTTAGACTCCATTAAAGTGCGTTAAGGGGGGTGAAGTGCCTCCCTCAACCATGCTTGCTCCACTCCAGGTAAATTGGTTCCCAAACAGAACAATTTATGTCCCTCTTTGCATCCAGTGTGGGATAGGCAGATGGTATTTTGTTCCTATTTCCCTGCACTAACAACATTTATCACAGGGCACTACTGCTGCGAGACCTTCCCTAATGCTAGGGCTCCCCTGTTGCCACGCATGGCAGTATTTTGGCTCCTTCACTCTTCTGAGCAGCTGCCGATTCAGGGGGAAGCAACGAATGCAGGGGGAACAGCTGGGACTGCTGCCTCGCTCGCTGGAGCATGGGGGCAGTCGGGACTGCACGGTGGCTTCTTGAGCCACTCTTCGATCCCTGCTATCGCTGTCACTGTTACCATAGTACCTCGATTCCTAATTGCTCACCAGCCCTCTGCAGTGTGAGCTGCTGTCTGAACACAGAGGCAGACTGTCATCACCTCTGTCCCAAAGAGCTAAGGAGAACGTAAATGATGGCCCCTGGATCCAGGCAGGGAGGAGGGAGAGTGAGAAAAGAGGATGTTACCATCTCCAAGTAGGCGACAACATGCATGTCCCTGTCTCCTGACCATTACTGGGTGATGTACTTTTGCAGGATTAGTAGCAGAGGGGAGAAATGGTGAAGCTTTGGGAAAAAGAAAGCAAGGTATATTTTCAGGTGTTTTTGGGGAGTTTCTTCTCTAGTGCAAGGGGCAGTGTAGGCAAAAGTGTGGAGGAGTTATTTTGAAAAGGTTATGGGAGAGGGAGAAAAGAAGGCTGGGATAATGTGCTGGTTGAAGGAGTCATCATTTTGACAGCAAAAGAGAAAAGACAGACAGTTTCTGTTCCTGGGACAGCTTGTGTGACTCGTCCTGCAGTTCACTTGCCTGCATGTGCATGCCCATGTCTGTGCTGTGTGTGTACATCCCTGTACCAATGTCAATAGGGCTTTGAGCTGCTGTCTGAGTCAGATTTCTCTTTGCAGGAATGGGACCTACATTACAAAACCCATTGATTTTGATCCACAGAAACAGTCCCACCGCAGGGGTTGAGACTATTTGTGTGAGTAAGTGCGCTCTCTGACATGACAGAGTTTGCCTGAAGCTGCAGGATAATTTTCAGACATCTGCTCCTTGCAGAAGGGGCTTCTTCTCCCACAGACCACATTTCAGCATTTGGGAGTTCCTTCATTATGCTTTCCAAGGTGAATTCATGTATTATAGTCCAGGCAGCAATTTGCCAGGCAGATTTCAGTGTCTGATGGCAATCCAGAAAAATAATAATGTTCATATAATAGTTGATTCCTCTTTATGTGCCTAAGGTTTTGTTCTTTCTTTCTGTTGTTAATTAGGAGTGCAAATAAAACCTGGGACAATTCTACACCTAAAGTTTTAGGCATTAAAACATGTCTTATTACTGAGCTGCTTCTATGACCTATCATCACTCTATGCAACACTGACTAAATCTGTCAACTTTAGAAATTTATCTCTGTGAGTTGTTTTGTTTGTTGTTTTTGTTTTTTTTGGGGTTTTGTTGTTGTTGTTGTTTTCCCCCAGCCTGTACTGTAAGAAAAATACGTTAGATTAGGTTGGAGTTACTTTATTATTATTCTCATTTGTATGTGGATGACTGGAACACTACTGAAGGAAATCTAAATTGTCAGGACAAGGCTTACTCCTCAGTGTACCTTTCAAAGTGTTACAAGCAAAGTAACATCTTTGTCATCTTAGCAGCTCCTCCCTCCACATGAGAAATACTAAGAGAGATGATGTTTTGAAAATCTAGTCCATAATATGTCTACCTAGAACATCTTTTGGGAATAAGAGTTGCTTCTTTACAGCCACTGTGAACTCATCTTGGCATTGCTGCATACATGTGAGAAACACAAATTTATAGGAAAAGTGCCCCTCAGTTTTTTCTCCCAATGCTATTTGAGGACTGAGTAACCCATTGTGTCCCCATAAAGTGACATTTGCAATGAAGGAGCAGGCATATCTATTTCCAATGACAATAATATCTTGATGCACTGACAGCTGGCTGAATATTTTATTTCTATTTATTTATTTAATTGCAGATTTGCTCTAATGGGAAATAAAAGTATAAAATGATAGATGAAAAGTCATGAGTTCTCTTCTACGTTTCAATCAGCCCTAAATAAATTCCAGGAACTCAAACAAAGCTGTTAGTTGACAAATTTCCTATTTAGATATTTAATTCAAAGAGGTTGTAAATGCCTCATTAGCACAGCCTTTCTGTGCATTTATTAAAACATTTTGCAATGTTTGCAAACAGTAATGAGCAAAGGTTTTCCATTGAGAGATGAAGTACTAGCTCCAAGTCTAAAGTAACGGACAAGTCTCAGAGAATTGTCACCTAAGTTGAACAGCACCATCCCTTGGCACTTCCATCCTTTTTTTTTCCTCTTAGACCTTCATTTGCTTCACCTCATAGGTTCACTTTTGCTGAGAGGTCAGTGTTCAAATGATACTTTCTGTGCTCAAGATGAAGTAAGTGGATGTTAGTCTACATAATAGCACCATACCATGAATCAAACCTATGACCTTTTAGTCTGAAAGTTCAAACCTTGAAAACATTTGCTGAAGGTTTAACACGTTTTAGCAATCAGTAACCTTACCAGCAGAGGGAGATATGGCTTCAGGCAGTGCATCACTCTAATACATAATTTGTCTATTAGAAAACCTAGTTCTGAGTATCCTATACTATGTAGAGGTTAGGCTTGCACTAGGGTAGTATATACCTGGGTCTGTTCCTGAGTAGGTATGCAGACACTTTAGCACAGGGAATGATGTTTGGTATAACACCCAACCCAATTATAAGTAGAAATACATTCATGCAATATAGAAAATGGAGTGGATTAGGTAATTAAGTATTATTAAACACACATTATTATCTATAAAAATTGAGTCTAGGTGCTTGAGATCAGTAAACAAACCCTTCAGGGGATATCACAACAGCTAAAGACACTTCCTATTGCAGAAAGTAAATATGACGCTCTTAAAATCCCTGTACTCCAGTAACCCCATGATCATACTGGCCGGCTGCCTTCACAGCACTCATGGCTGTGGGTGGGTATGCCTTGCCTTCGTGCATAACCAATGTTAAGGCTTATAACTGCTTAGTTGTCATGTCCACCTCCCGTTGCACCGGTTCAAAACATGACATATTCCCCTTCCACGTTTCAAGGGTCTCTGTCCTAATGCAATTCAATTTCCCTAGAATTCTGTAGTCGTGGTTCTGCAAGTGGAGCTGGGGATTCATTTTCTTTGGTCCTCCTGGTATTATAATGTACACTTATTGCATCACTGCCCTTTAGATTGTCATGTTTATATTATAACTCCTTATTTATAGTGGATTGTCAGAATATGTCCCTGAATGAAAGTTTATTTGGTTGCATTAGGATATTCCTGAAATATGTCAGATATTAGGGATAACAGTATTGCTGTGTCCTGATTTCAGCTGGGATAGAGTTAATTTTCTTTCTGGTAGCTGTGTTTTGGATTTAGGATGAAAATAATATTGATAACACAGGGATGTTTTAGTTATTGCTGAGCAGTGCTTACACAGAATCAAGGCCTTTTCCTGCTTTTCACACCGCCCCACCAGCGAGTAGGCTGGGGGTGCACAAGAAGTTGGGAGGGGACACAGCTGGGACAGCTGACCCCAGCTGACCAAAGCAGTATTCCATACCATATGACGTCATGCTCAGCATATAAACTAGGGGAAAACCTGGCTGCTCGGGAACTGACTGGGCATTGGTCAGCGGGTGGTGACAATTGCATTGTGCATCACTTGTTTTGTATATTTTTTTAATCATTATCATTGTTATTATTTTTCCTTTCTTATCTGTCCTATTAAATTGTCTTTATCTCAACCCATGAGTTTTACCTATTATTTTTTCAATTCTCTCCCCCATCCCACTGAGGGGGAGTGAGCAAATGGCTGTGTGGTGTTTAGCTGCCTGCCAGGTTAAACCACAACATGTTGTTTTAGACACTATGAGGAAATCACCAGACAATTACTCAGTAAGCATCATCTTAACCAAAAAAAAAAAAAAAATCCACAATTTTAAGCTAGTTTTCCAAGAACAATCTTCATGAAAATGACTCCTAATTTAAAGGAAACTAAGTTATTGCTCACCCCAACAGCAGGGCAAATGGGTCTTTTTGAACAAATCATAGAAATGAGCTTCCTTAAGTACACTACACCCTGAAGCTGACATTATTGCAGAAAAGCATATACAGCACCTTGTCAGCATGGAATAACTGGGCTCGGCCAAGTTGTCATTTCTGACAGGTCGGTGTAATGAGCAAGAGAGCGCTGAGATGGTCGAAAAGTTTTTTTACTTGTTGTTGATGTGTTTTTTTTTTTACCCGAATCAGCAGGGTAGAGCTGTTTGGGGTGATAAGACCATATATATGTGTCTCATTATGAGCTCTACATTATCAAGTTTTTGTCACCCATGCTATCGCACTTAGCCACATTTATGTTTGGGATTCATTTTGTGCAATTTCTTTACATTCCTAACCCGGGAACAGCAGAAAATCTGATTCTCTGGCGCATCAGACATTAGCTAGCAGGACTGTCCATGCGTGTCAAACCTACATGCACTTGCAAAACCACTAATAATGAGAAGCACTAATTGGATCAGAATTTTTGTTTTGCATTCATACTTTCTCAAAAGTTCTTAAAACATGTATTTACATTGAAAAGCATGGAAAAGAGGAAAAAGAGGGGGAAAGAAAGGAGTTGGAGCCAATAAATGAGAAAAAGAAAGGAAGACACTTTTATTACAGTTCTAATGACTATGATATTTTTGCTCAAATCCTGTAAGGAAAGCAATACAGCAGACTGGATAGGGAAGATTCTCAGGAAAAGCTGGAATTTATTTCAACACTGGTTTGCCTGGGTTATTTTTGCATATGACCCTTCACTTCTCTGTGCCTTAGTTCCCTAGCATGTCAAATAAGAATAGTGTTTCCAGTCTCCTTGTAAAGCGTTTTAAGATGTACAAATGAGAAGCACTTTGTAAGACCTAGGGCTTAGTAAAAGCATAACAATAAAAAAGATGAAAGGGATCAGAGGTTAGAATTTAAAACACTAATAATAATCACACTGGCACAGAATTAAGATCATCAAAAATAAATCCTTTTGAGCTGCAGCTTGAATAGCTGGGGATGGAGAAGGGACAAGAAGAACACAGAAGTAAAACTTCCTTTTAGTCAGTTGTCAATATCATCAGTACAAAAACACACATACATACTTTGTGATGCCATTTGAATTATGTAAGAAAATTTGAAACAGGGCAGGAAATAGAAGCTATTCATGTGCAGAGAAAGATCAGATAAGTAAATTAAACTATATGTTGAATTCTGCTGTAAGCAGATATCCCTTAAGGCTACAAAAATAATGATTTGATTATCAAAGCTGTAGAATGTGTGGCTCATCTGCCTTTGTATTACAAGGAGCCTTTCCATTAAATTTGTTGTTAAGCAAAATGTCTACGGGAGACTCATTTTGGATACTGATTATGCACCTCTTAAGAGAGGAACTCATTGCCTTCCTTCCGCATGTTGGAGTTACATTCCAGCAAGGAGCTGCAAGGTCAAGTCATCAACCCCATGTCTTCGATATACCTGGAATGAGTATATTCTGCCAGCATATTCAATAAAGCAATTACAATAGCATTAATGTGAATGACCAATGCATCAGACACAGTGTAGGGGTAGAAGATAAAAGCATTTTAGCATATTCTGCCCCAAATTTTAGAAGCTGCTTTATTTCACATGACTCCACAGGAATGAAGGTCAGCCAAACAGGCAACCCATGCCAGAGGACTATGTGAGTGGCATGGAAGGAAGAGGTGGCTAGTCAATGTTATCTTGATTACTTTGTCTCAACACTTGAAGGCAATCTCATTCATTTTCCAGGGCACTAGATCACCAGTGGTGAGATGCTTAACACCTCTGGTCTGGTGTGCAGTGGTTAAATGGAGACAAGGAGTTGCTCTCTTCTGTCCTGATGAAGAGGCCACCCCCTAATAGGAAAACAATAGTCCCTCTTCATATATGGGTGTTGTAGAAGGAATGGAGAATGCATGGCAAGGCCATAGCATCTGCTAGATGGATATATTGTATGGAATACGGCCGGTCTTCCTAAGAGTGCTGCCTTTTAGGAACATTTGGCAGCTGCCGTGCATCAGATACCCTCTTCGAACGTGAAATGAAGTCTGCTGGATGTGAAGAGCAGCTGCCATGTAGAAAGGAAAAACATATGAAGGATATGCTTATGACCAGTCAGATGCCTCCTGCCACAGTACATCATATGCTGCAGTGAGATTTGGGAATATGTTACCATTGCTTCAGCGATGTGGGTGGGCTTGGGACAGCTGCTGCTAAAGTAACCAGGATGCGAACCATACAGGTAGGCTGCTAAGGTGAAACATGAAAGCCCAAGAGCTCTCAGCCTGAGACATTTTGCCTTCTGTGTTCTGTGGCTTCATTTCCTTTCTTCATCCTAGTCTCTTCCCCACCTATTCCCGTTAGAGATGGTGAGTTAAAACCAGTTGTCCATCATTTCCTTCTTTGGAATTCATGTTATATGTTTTATTAGGTGCCCACATCAACATTTTACATTGAAGTCCTATGTATTACATACTACAGCTCTGATATCTCTTCAATTTTTCCAGTAAAGAACATATTTGAAGCAGGAAAACCTTATTCATTCAGCACCAGTCAAAAAAGGAACAGCTGTTTAAAATGACTAAACATATCTTCTCAAGTGTGTTAGACTGGAGGAAGCATTTGGTGATGAGTTTGTGGTGAATTGGCAGGACCTGCAGAGACTGCAGAGCATCCAACAGCTGTACCAGTAAGGCTTAAAAACGACAAGATTCATGCTACACTAAATTTCAAAAGTAGCTCAGCTTGTTGTCTGATTAATTTCTGGAAGGAATGAACTCCAGAGGCAAATCTAACTTGGGTGTCCTATATATCTTTATTTGCAGGGTTCTGAAGGAGGAAGGAAGTTGGCAGCATAGGCCATGTGGTCAGACTTCCACTGATGCTCTGCCAGAAACTGGACAAATCTGATCATAAATCTGGTAAGTTTCCAGACTCATTACCAATGCTGGCTCAAATACTGCTGTCAGCCCCATCTCCCAACTTCAGGGGGTTCCATGGACAACTGTGGGATTTAAGGGGCAGAAAGGAGATCAAGACTGTCCTAGGTTTCCTAGCCTGTATCTTTTTCATTCTTCTTCCTCTTCCTCTTCCTCTTCCTTTTCTTCTTTCCATTCTTTCTTCACTCCATCTCAGTTGATTCCATTTAAAAAGTCACAACATTAATTTTTGATCATTAAAACCATACAAATAGTATTGCAAGAAATGCACAGAAACAGAGAATTTGATCTGGTATAGGTTTGAGCAGGGAAAAGGTCACACCATAAATAAAAAGTTACATCAGTATGATGCTCTGCAACTTATTAAGGGTCCTGACTGCCTTTTCTCCACAATTGCATTGCGATTATCTCAGGACAAGTAAGCTCAAGCAGCAGTTTGCTCCTTACAGCCTGTTCCCCACTGTGGGACCACTTGGCTAAGTGGCTGTCACTAAGTCTCTCTGACTGCCCGCTCTGTCCCACCTCCTGCTTGCAAGACATGTCTAACAAGCAACAATGGGAGGTGAAGTGGTAGCAGAGAGCTGCTTCTTCTGACTCTCACTTCTGCAGACAGCTGAGTTCACAACTTACCCTGAAGTGATTAGAGACATAAAAATCCCCCCTCCCTCCCTCTCTCAACTCAGTGCATTATTGCAATTGCTAATTTAAGCAGGACGTGAGGTGAGTTCTTTCAAAGAGTGAACCTGACCCTTCACCTCTCCAGCACTACCCGTGGCTGTTGCAAAGCAATTGTGCCCGTCAATGGAGAACAGAGAGCAGTAAAAGTAATGAGAAAGGTAATAAGAGTTAAAACAAAGGTAGATGGACCTCAAACGAAAACAGGAAGATTTAGGATACCTGGAGAAAGACAAGTCAGCATTATATAGAGACGAATTAATACTTTGGGATTAAACTGTGTGTGAAGGGTAGGGGCATAGTGCACTAAAAATAGGAACAGGGTAATTTAGAAGCTAATCAAGCTCTGTCACAGACAAAATTAATAAGTAAAAAAAGTTTTAACAAGACATTAGCCATCCGAAGAACATAGAAGGCCTGTGGAGGAGGATATTGTATCAGAAGGTGTTATTAACACTGCTATTATTAGATTGGGTATGATTAACAGGACTTGGTCAGAAAGAAGCAAGGTAAGGTTTAGAAGTGCAGTGGTGGATCACCCAGAATGTCATTACAGAGGTGAAAATTGTAAAAAGGAGCAGGAAATAGAGGAAATAGTTTTGGAAAATGATAGATGGAAAGACAGTGAAGTGTTCTGAACTCTTCTATATGACATAAAGATACACTGAGTGAGAGCAAGCAGGTGAGGTGGTTGTTTTCTTTTCTGTCCATGTTTTAATTGCCATAATGCAATGGTTAACATTTGCAAAGATGAGACTTCGTAGACAGAGGAATTTTACAGGATCATTATAGGTTTCCATGATTATGTCTGCTTTTTTTCCTGCAATGATTTGCAATCGGGATTTCATAAAAACTGAGAGCCAGATATTAAGCTAGTGTAAACTAGTGATACTCTACTGAAATCAGTAGAAATGAACTGATTTCCACCATTCTTGTGATTCAACATTCATTTTGAAAGCAGGCTGAAAAAATATGAAAGAGTTTCATAAAGATGAATTTTTGAAGGACAGGTCTGGTTGTAATCACCAGGTGAAGAAGCAATTTGCTGAGTGTCAAAAGAGACATGGGCACAATGAGAAAAAGATCACTGGCTCCAGGCATTGATTTCAAAGCATCTATTACTGAACACCCCCAGAGGTAAGGTCCTGGTCTTCTTTTGTTCTAATTAAAAGTAAAGAGATATTTGCACAGAAATGCACCCATTTCTTGGAGTTTTTATCGTAGGATTTTCTGGTTTTGCTTATATTTTGGCCTAGAAGCATTTTGGATGAGAGGATACCTTTTTCTGAGGCTTCCTTGCTGTTGCTTCTCAGCAGCACAAATGCACATAATCAGCTATTCCAAATGACCCCTTCTCCTCACCCAGATCCCTCTTGATCTGTTACCAATTTTGCTTGCTGTTAGTCTGACCCTTAAAAAGCAAAACCTTACTAAGTCAGTAGGTACTTTTTTTTTCTGTGCTTTGGTTAAGCATAATAGAGCCTTAATTAATCAGGAGCATCTAGTATCTACTCAATGCAGATTGTTATTATTCATGAAGAACTGCATTTCACCTGGAGAAGAGGTGATATTGTGGCACTCTGGCACTGCCACATTTCATTTCCACCCTTTCAGACAGATCCTTTAGTCTGTGGTGCCAATCAGGAATGATTTCCCTGAACTAAGTGCTGTTACATGGGGGGTAAACCCGACTGTGAGCTCAGTCTCTGTTTGCCTGCATCCGCTAGCTTTTAGCCATGCACTAATCACCAGGGCATCCAGTCACCGTTATTCCTGCAGAGACAATTTGACAGGTGACACTGTGACAGTAATGTCGCTGCTGACCGCCAGCTAAGTCCCTGGCTCTGGAGTGGCACGACCACTGGAAAACTCAGCAGATCACCTCTTCCCTGCCTGCATGCACTCACCGCATTTCAGCTGAGCAAAGGCGGCGTCCTCTCCCCGCAAATCGCATTACACTCTCTGTTTTCTGATGGAAAGCAGTAGTGAACCTGTAGAGCCCTGAAACACATAATATGCATGGCTGCTGTTTTACACTTGTAACATCTTGTATGCACCGAAATGTACAGCTGTTTACACTTGTAGCTCTGTCAAGTAAACAAGTGGTGATTTCTTATGACAGAGCGGAAATTGGCACAGGGTTGCTATTCACTCACCTACAGCCTGGCAACTCCTGGTGGTGGAAATCATTCTTTAGGCACCAAATTGGCTTCAAGCATACTGTAAAACTGGCTTCTCCAAGATGGAGGGGTGGCAAGAGGAAATCTGTTGGCTGCATCTGTACCTCTAGAAAAGGCAACCACCGAGCGTCTGATAGGCTCTGCTTCCTGCCGCAGCCACCCACTAAGTGCCTCGCAAACAGCCTGTGCAGTGCCAGTGCCAGGGCGTGCTGGCACGCAAGTCTGTACCAGGCATTTTCAGGTAGCTTTTCTCCAGGAGCTGTAGCTCTTGTTACCTAAACTGCTCGTGAGTCTGCACTGGAGAGGGGCTTGGAGATGTCTTTGTCCCCTAAAGAAGGCTCTATTGTAACTTTTAGGATTAGTAAAGATGATTAGAAATCCTAAAATAGCTGAGTCTAGATGATCTTTTCAGGGATGAACTAGAGAGAGCATCCAATGAAGCTAGCGAGTTGCAAGTTCATAGCAAACAAAAAGAAGCTGTTATCTTACATGAGGTGACTTTGGTATTGCTTTACAACAGAAAGCCAGTGTGTACTAAAAGATGGCATGAGTTCTCAGGGAAGCTGGACATAGCTGTGAAGAAGAAACACTTAAAATATTAAGAAGAACAAAGAAATGGAATGGAATGGAATGGAATGGAATGGAATGGAATGGAATGGAATGGAATGGAATGGAATAGAATAGAATAGAATAGAATAGAATAGAATAGAATAGAATAGAATAGAATAGAATAGAATAGAATAGAATAATTTATGTTGGAAAAGACCCTTAAGATCATTGAGTCCAACCATAAACCTAACACTACCAAGTCCATCACTAAACTGTGTCCCTAAGCACCACGTCTACACATCCTCTAAATACCTCCAGGGATGGGGACTCAACCACTTCCCTGGGCAGCCTATTCCAACTCTTGACAACCCTTTTGGTGAAGAAATTTTTCCTAATATCCAATCTAAACTTCCCCTGGTGCAACTTGAGGCCATTTCCTCTTGTCTTATCACTTGTTACTTGGGAGAAGAGACTGACACCCACCTCACTACAACCTCCTTTCAGGTAGTTGTAGAGAGCAAGATCTCCCCTGAGCCTCCTTTTCTCCAGGCTAAACAAACCCAGTTCGCTCAGCTACTTTTCATAAGACTTGTGCTCTAGCCCCTTCTCCAGCTTCATTGCCCTTCTCTGGACATGTTCCAGCACCTCAATATCTTTCTTGGAGTGAGGGGCCCAAAACTGAACACAGCATTTGAGGTGTGGCCTCACCAGTGCCAAGTACAAGGAGATGATCACTTCCCTAATTCTGCTGGCCACACTATTTCTGATACAAGACAGGATGCTACTGGTCTTTTTGGCCACCTGGGCACACTGCTGGCTCATATTCAGCCAGCTGATGACCAACACCCCCAGGTCCTTTTCTGCCAGGCAGCTTTCCAGCCACTCTTCCCCAAGCTTGTAGCACTGCACAGGGTTGTTGTGACACAAGTGCAGGAGCTGACGTGTCACATTGTTGAATCTAGGAGACATTTCTGTTTCAGCAGAGTCGATCAGCAAACTGTTGGAAGCTGGGAGAGTCTCCAGGAACATGTGCGCTTCCCCTGTTCTTATATGTTTGCCCTTTCTATATGTCTTTATATGCTTGTTCTATTCCTATCCTCATACATGGACATCTGCTTCTGATCATAGCTGCAGACAGGACACAGGACTAAATAGTCCTTCGCTTAACAAAGGTGTTTAAATTCCCTTCAGGTCTTCACTCTACTAAATATCAAATGCCTCTGTATAACATAATCTCTGTCCAAGAGAAAATGTAGCCTGGCTTAAGAAAAAGTAAATTTTTTTTTTCCATCTTTTTATTAGCTGACCAAGCAAGCAGAATTGTATTTGGTCTTCATGGCAGCCTCTGTTTTAGCTAAAAATTAAAAAAAAAAATAAATAAAAAAAAAATCTGAAAACATCCTCCATGCACAATTACACAGTTCTACCATAACGAACAGGGGACCAGCAACACAGCATGTCAGAGCTGACATGTAGAGATGTAAAATAAAAGAAAATTGGAAAGATAATCACTGCCAAAGCTATAAGAGTGAAGGAAAGGACACCTGCAAGCTCACTCTACCCATTTGAAAGCTGGGCAAGGGGAAAGGAAGACATTTCCAGAAGTGTTGGGGAGAACTGAGGTGCTCCATCCCTTGAGACATGGCTCTCAGGTTTACCTGTGAGGAGTGACATGGTGTGTAAAGTCACACCAGCTGGTGCTCGTCACAGGAGATCTCACACTGCATCCAACATAAGGGCGATAGCTGGGGAGTGCCCAGTACTGGGGATTTAGAGGACAATACAGGAGGCCTTACGTCGGACAGCTACGGAGCAGAGAATGCAAAGTTGTGTTCCCTTCCAAGGGCACGTGGGTTTGGTAATGACTGAAGGTGTTTTGTCTGAAACTTACGGAAAAGATTCACTGGAAAGTTTTTCAACATTTATAAGAAGAAACAGACCAAAACAAAACAATGAAGCAATCAGCAATATCTGAATTTTCCATAATTTATGGTTTTGACTTATATTTTTGGGACACTTTTTGGGGGAGGGGCAGGAGGGGAAAGAGGGTTGAATATAACTCCTGTTGAACTGCAGGAAAAACTCAACCAAGCTCACCACCTTTTTTCAGAGCTGATTTTTCAGTTTAGTTTTAGTGCCCATAATACATACAAGGACTACTGCTCTAGCATGGAGAATTACAAAGCACCTCAGTCCTGCCAGGCTGCAATGCTCCTCTCCTGATACCAGAGGAATACACCCACAGTATCCCACTCATAACCTCCACACACACATACGTACCCATACACAGGAGCTTTATTTACGGGTAAATGTTTCTCTCATTCCTTGTGGTTCAGAAGAAAGCACTGGAGATTTGCATTTGTGTGACTTGGAGTAAATTGGTTTTAAATAAAACCTATCGAGAAAAAAAAAATAAAATCACCATTTACATTTCACCCAATATGCATGTTTTTAAAAGTCCTGAAGTATTGATCACAGTAGTTAGGCATAATCAAAAAGCCTCCAACAGGGTCATAAGCACAGCTCTGCCTGTATGGTTTTTTGTTCTCAGCATTAGGTACATCTCCCTTGAGTTTTTCTCGAGCTGTATTAATTGGATGATTAAAGCAAAAGCCAGATCAATCGGAATTTGAAAAGATGGTGAGTGTTATAATAAAACAAAAAATAAAACGTTGTATCTACATGGTTAAAAAAATCAATAAAGTTTAGAGGAATAATGCAAAGAAAGAAAATAAGAAAGAGCTAATTGCTCCATCTTTTTGCAGAGTTATTTCCTGAGTCACTTTCCAATCTTTATTCTTCTCTTTTTATGTCTCTGCAGAATGACCCTTGCTCTCCTTTTTCACACGTATGCAAAACCACAGCTACATTAACAACTCTGCTCCTTGCTCCCTTGATTCCTTTTCTTTCCTGCTTAAAATTGCCCTTTCTGGCCTTATTACACACAGTGGTTAATGCACTCAGCTGGGATAGAGGAGATCTGGGTTCAACCCATATTCTACCCCTAAATAAGTGTATAATCTAGGGCATGATGTTTAATGAGTTCCCCACTTGTGTAATAGGACTCACAGTATTCACTTCTCTATTCCGGCTATTTAAATTGTCAGCCCATCTGGTAGGATCATTTCCTTTTCAGAGTCAGAGTTCAGATCCCATTCTTAGTTTGGGTCTACTGGCTCTACAGTAGTCAGGGAAAAAAAGTAATAATACAAGTAAATTCAGTTCTACAGGGGAAGTAGCAACATTTGCAGTTATATTAAGGACCTGTTTAAGCACTCACTTGTCTCAGCAGTGCCCAACTCTGAGAAAAACCAGGGAGCAGCACAGTGATACTTCTGCTGCTAAAACTGCACCTCCATTAATTGACAGGATGAAGGACAGGCTGTTAACTTTCCTGCTGGTGTTCTGTGTACTGAAAAGATGAATCTTCTAAATAAGACATTGTATCCTGTGGTTCAGTATCATTTACAGCCACCAACCTTGCCTCTGTTTCTTTTTGAAACTTGGGCAATGACTTGTTCTGCGCTGATGGCCTGGAGGTAGTCTTTTCAACTCAAATTTGAATACCTAAATAAATGCATTGCCTTGGAAAGATCCTGCCTACCCAGCACATCATTGCTGAAGATTAGGCTGCTTATTTAGCTGCTTAAACATGGACTTCAGCCTCAAACATTTAAGCACCTGACTTGGAAGATCTTGGCGCACACTTCTGCTGTCTCCAGCTATAGCATTGGATGCGCTCCCAGAAGTCCAGGGCTATCAGAAGGTAAACATTGTTCCCCCTACTGAGAATAATTATTTTCATCGTTCCCAACCAGGGACTTCTCTATATTAGTTAAAGGCTTTCCAAATATCTTGTAAGGAGGGCAACTGTTGTAAAAATAACATAAAACAGTTTAGCTGCCCCTGCCACTGCTGAGAAGTCAACTAAAGGACATACAGATCATGTCTAAACCTGGGAGGTATCTGATGAGTTGGACACAAAATAAATCATAGATTAAAATAAACCATCTCCTGTACTAAGAAAATGGCTGTATGCCCTGGACCTCTCCTGTACAACATGAAGAAAAGGTGTTCCCAGCCATCTCCTGGTGTTTTTGCCTCTTCCGGTGTCTCTTAGCCTCTTTGCTGTTGAATGCTGTCAGTGTATGCCTTCAGATATCTCATAATTTAGCTCCTGAAGCACTAATTCGTCCTGATGCTCTACCTCCTCTCCCCTACCTCCCCACCCTGATTCCCTCTTCTTTCCCAGCAATACCCTTCCCTCCAGCAAAATCAGAAGACCAAAGATCAGGCCTTTCCATCTGGAAAATGCTATATTTGTCTTTGCTGAGGACCGTGCCACCAATGCTGGAGCAAGGAATGAGCTGGTGTGTTGTGAAGCACTTCCTCATCATCCAGAATGCTCCCACTCAGAAGGACTTAATTGTCCTATCAAAATGTTGCAGGAAAGTGTCCTGATTCATATAGCAGGCAGTGTGAACATAGAGGCATATGGAGTCAGTGTGAATCAGAAGAGCATTCTTGATTTCAAGTCAGGGGAGTGACACTGATTTTTACAGTAGCAGAGGAGCTTACGTTTTAAGACAAGAGGTGAAACCTTGATTCCTTTGAAGCCAATAGCAACTTTGCCATTGACTTCACCAAGGCAGTATTTAATTTTAGGAGGACTGACCTGTTATTTTTTAAGCTAAATATTAAGCAGCCTTGGGGACAATTTTTAAGGAATTCTTACCCCCTTGTTCCTCCTCCTGGTGAGTGTCATATTTCAAAGCTTACACTAAAAAAATAATAATAATAAAAAAAAAATCCCTATTTTTGTTATATTTAGTGTCTTAAATTTACTAGGTATATCCCAGGCAAACAAGCTAATTCCATTCACCTTGCCCTGAAGAATGATAACTCCAAGGACAAGCCTATAGATAGAGATTAGAAGGAAAGAAAAAAAGAAAGATATATTGCTTTTAATTAAAGTACATATCCACTAGGCAAGTGTGGGCCTTTAGGAAAGAGACTTTAACATAGAAAAATTGAGAGATCTATGAATTGTCCCAATAACCTTATTGGGAGTGGGGGGAGAGGGAGGAGGAGAAGAAGGCAGGAGTTTCTGAATGTGGAGATGAACATTAATAAGGGATGAGAACAAGACACATAAACCATTAAACAAATTTCACACTGCAGCTGAACTGCGCTGTGCTTTAAAACAAACCATGACTGAAGGTTTGCCTTCACATACTGCCCCTTTGTTTATATGATGTGTCTAGCATGGGGGTGTCCGTGGGGCACTTTTCAAATACCCTTCCACAGAGTTGTATTTTTCCTCCTCAGAGAGATAAAATTAATTGTGCTTCATATTTGGGTTTTGGGCTTGGGTTTTGGTTTGAGGTTTTTTTATGAGTAGTTTCCTACCCCATTGAGACACCATTCTGTTTTATGCAAATTTTGAAAACAAAAATATTAGATAAGACAGCATTTACTAATTAAAAGTCCTGTCTCTCCCTACCTCTGTGTCTTAAAGGCTACCTTCCCCCCACCGTCTTTTATTCTTCCCCACCCTTCTGACTGAATTATTGTACGCTGTTATTTTGCACTTTGCAGTTCCTTAGCTGGTACTTAAGCCTGTGACCTTAATTATAGCTAGGTAGCCATTCTATTGTTGTAGAAATAGCAATGGGAGAAATACATATATGTGTATGCATATATAAATATATATATATATATAAAAAAAATTATTTACCTCACAGTATACAAATTTAATATCCTTGCTACCTCCTATTCCAGAGGAAGGCTGGAGGTTTCGTTTGCAATTTTTACTTTGGGTGAGTGAGCAAATGAACTTCTATTCCCCTGAAAAGATGGGACTTCTACATGATGTTTAGATCAGGGATCTATCTTGAGCTTATGAGATTTGTAAGGCTTTAGTAGCAGCTGAGGGGAAAATGCCACATCTCCCTTATTTACGAGTGACTTTGAACTTACGGAGAAGCTAATTTGTATACATCTGGATAATCTATTTCTACAGTTACAGCCACTCCAGAAAAATCTAACCTTGGAAAGCAAAAATAATAAAAATAATACAAAAACAGCTGTATAGAAAAATGTGTAAATATTACTCGCACACAATGAGACATTTGCTAGGGGCTGAGGAACCAGAAAATTGCAAGCATTTAAGAGAAATGCTTCTTACTTTAAATTCACTTGCACATCCCATAGTAATATGCCTCACTATGGCAGACTGCTAGGCAGAGGGAAAAAAAGCCTTGCTAGTTCAATAGCTACCCACTGATTGTAAACATGAGAAGGAACTCTGCGAACACAGTGCTGAAATATAGGGTAATTTCCTCTTTATTAGAGTCCATGAACTCTGCTACATTAATGGTTAGGCTCTGTATACAGTGCATATAACAGAATTATGCAGTTATTTTCTGCAGTGCTTTACTCGCTTTTTTAAGTTCCTTTAGGAGAAAAAAAAAAGGTAAAATATTCTTACTTTTTCCTTTCCTCCTCTCATGATACTTTCCACCTCTCATGTTAATATGTAGTAGAAGATATTCTGTGAACGATGTCTCTGTGATGCCCTACAATGCACTACACTGATTTTGAGGGGCATTTAACTCATATCATGTACTCCAACTCAGCCTTGTTCATTACTCTTTAAGGAGAAGGAAGAGAAAGGAAATCAGTGTTTGAGTTAGAAGAAGAAATTAATCAATGTATGGTGTAAACGGTGTATGGGCTGGGCACTCTAACATGTGAAGTCTTCATCTCAGTTTGGCCGTGAAGTCCCTAAGGCAACAGAGGTGCCAAGAGGCCGAGCACATACCCCATATCCTGGTTTCCAAGAAAAGGAAACTTAGATCCAGAAATGAGAAAGGAGCCATGGCCACTCCCGTAGGTTGTCCCAGGCAGACTGTGGATAGCACACGGTGGCACTGGCACTGCCACCTGGCTGCAGCCCAAGTGACCTTTGGAAAACAGCTTGGTTCCTTGTTGCACAAATATAAGATTAGTCCTACAGGGGGAGTGTCAGGACCCTGAGGGCACCAATGGTCCTGAATGACCATAACCAACCTCACCCAAGACCCCTATCCACATACTGCCGTGGAGCAGGAGCCCCATTTCGGCTCAGTCCTGGACACCAGTCCCTGCCCCAATGACACCATAGGATGCTGGTCTCCGCCCCTGCCTCGTCAGTGGACCTTGGACCTGCACTGTGGGTTGCTCACCTCCTGGATAGACCCCTCAGATATATGTTATGGTTTGTCTCCAGTCTTGTCTCCAGCTCCATTACTTTTTCATCTGGATGGGATGCGTGGATAGACCCTGGATCCAATTCATCCCTTCACAGTGTTACCAGTCTTCATCTCTACTTGCCTTGTCAGGACCCCATAAGACTTCCTGGTTGATGACATCACTGCTTATGCTGGGTCACCCTTGGTTTGTTCCCCCTCATGGGGAAGCCCCACTCTCAGTGCACCCTGACAGAGAATGAGAGGAGGAGAAAGGTGGCTGTGCTTCCCAAGTGTATTTTAGTGTAGACAAATTTCCATTTGTATTATGAACAGGCCACGTCCTCTGCATACAAAACATAATACATTTTTTTTTCTCTAAAGAAAAAATAAGCAAAGTTCCATTCTGCACATAATCCTCTAACATTGTGGCATGGTAAAGCCCTTTATAGTGCATTTTTTCTCCCCTTACTTAAATTGTCTGAAAAAATGAGTTATCTAATCCAAGCTCATCTACTAGATACTTCATCAGGGGGGAAAGAAATAAAATAATAATTTTCCCAAGGTGAGGAGGAAAGAAGGAAAGGGTCAGCTTACCACAGTGTTGCTGTGTTTCAGGCTTCCAGAGGCCATGGGCAACATCACAGGGTCTCACAGGTGAAATATTGCCTTCGTCACAGATGCGACACCACTGAGCTAGAAGATCAATATCAGTCATGTTTCTCTTCATTCTTTTTCTATAACAGTTGCTTCAAGTTTAGATGTTAATGACGAGGCTAATGTTGACTTAAAATTATGAAATCTGGGGAAGAGGTTGTCCATGGCATGTTTGTAAAGGAAGGTGAACAATCCTTACATGTTGAGGACTGAACTGTCCTTTCAGATTTCCTTGGCAAGCTAGATGTTACCAAATCCCTCATGCTTTACTGTGATAATTGGTTAAAAAAAAAAGTTTCAGGTGAAGTGAAACAACCTTTTTGTCCTAGCGTAATGTGAAAGAGGATTAAAGGGTTGAGCTGAACAACTTTAAATAAGTTGCTTGTTGTTACTGTTAATATCACAATAATTTCTGATAGCACTATTTGCAATCTTGGCCAGTGTGCTAGGTTGACACAGAAATGTATTTTAAGCCTGTCTTTCTATAATGATGATCAATATTATTAGTAGCAACAGAAATAGCAACAGACCTAAACCAACATGATTCTTTATTCCTTTAATGCCAGTCAGGGGTGATGTCAAATCTTGCCTTTTTTTTTTTCTTTTTTATTTTTTTTTAAGATGAAATTTAAGTAAAGGCTTATCAGAAGTGTTTCTTCTGTTATCTGAGCTGCTTTGCCTATCTTTCCTTCTTTCTCTTTGCCAAGCCTGTGTTTGCAAAACAGAAAACCCGAATCCAAGTCCCTGCATCTGGTGTCAATTGAAATAAAACAAAGACAGTCTCATTTTAGCCACATAATTTAAGAAAGAAGACAGTATGATAACATTTAGAACAAGCCTCCTACACACCAGCCAGCCATTATCCTTCAGAAGCAGGTGGCAGATGGCATGAAATCATCTTCATCAGACCTCCAAAGCTTTGCTGCCACATTTGGGAGGATGGTTCTTGTAATGACTACTTGCATATTCATACTGTGTGATGGGCACTTCTCGATTTCTGTGCACCTCATTTTGGAAAGAAGCTAATATGGCTACACATGTACTTTATTGCACCATTCACATTTGGCGTCATTAAGAGGAAGGAGAAGATTTTTTTTTTTTTTTGCTGCGTGCATCTTTCTTTGCTTGCGTCAGAATGGCACAGGGAATTCAAAATGCACAGCAAATTCTGGAGCACCAAGGCTTGCCTGAAGCTGTGGTGAGATCAGCCTGTGCGTAATGCCTCCCATGAGATAGTATCAGAACTATTCCTCCCTTAGCCATACAGCCACGTCTGGCAAAAATAGATTCTCCTTCAGGTCTAGAGCTCAAAGACTGCTCTCCAGTTTTTCTAACACAGTTCTCAAAGTCCTTTTCAAAACTAGGTATGCAAAGATACCTGCAGTTTACAAATCCGAAAGGTGGGACGTACTGCTTTTCCAAGACTGCCAGGAGAATCAATGGCAAATTTAGGCAATTTACTTTGGGTCATGAAAGAGTAATTTGCTCATACCTTACTTGCACTGCCGAGTCCCTTTTGTTGTTGGGAGTTCAGACAAGTCCATGACAATGCTCCCCTTGATTTCAGCAGGATATCACAGTATTGACAAGTTTCAGGACTCTGCCTTGTAGTACCTTATGCTTCAGTTAAAGACCTTTGTAAGCTAGTGATGATACAGAATCAGTTGTGTTAATGCATAATGTTAAAGATAAAGCTTCTGGTTCCTGCAAGTACTGAGAAATGCAGAAAACCTGAATCCTAAAGTCTCAAAAATACAACAAAAGAAAAACAGATTCATTACTTCAGTCTGCTTCAGCACTAGCCTCATCAGCTTCTAATCCTGAAACCACTGTTATAGAAAGGGAATGAAGAGAATCATGACTGATTTTGGTCTTTTAGCTGAATGGTGCCTTACCTGTGGTCAAAGGCAACATGGTGCCTTGGAGATCCTCTAATAAATTATATGTGGCTGTTGGAAGTCACTGCCACTTGCATTTCCACTGGCAAGAAAAACAAATTGTAAAGTTGCCTCCAGTACTTCATTTCTCAGCCTGACTGCCCACAGGACAGCAAAAGGCAAGGCCCACAGGTTCAGAAGAAGCGTTCATGCTTCACCTAACACATGTGAGTGAGAGGGTGCAAGCATACATGGAAAAGCAGATCAGACAAGCCTGCAGAAAAAAAACAGAAATAGAGTAAGTAGCAACCTTTCTTCGTTCAGAGTACTAGCCTACTGCGTCCTCATGTTTTCCAAGACATTTCTTATAATGGATCTTCACCAAATCCCCAGGTAGCAAAGTGCTTGTGCTCAATTTAAACACATGCTTAATTTAAGCATGTAAATAGTCCAATTTATGTTGGATCAAGGCCTAATTATTTCTCATTAGAATGTTATTTTAAAAACCTAACAATGCTGTTATTGGTTTCTTTCATCCTCTTCATCTATGAGTGGCACTTTTTTCCCTTTTTTTTTTCTTTTAATTTTGCTGCATTAAAATGTTGCATATTCATATGGCAGCTACCACTTTTGTCTGAAAATAATACACTGGATTCTAAGACTATTCTGCCCAGCCAGAAGATATTATTAAATACCATAAACAAATACAGATACGCACTGTGACATCTGGATGGAAATAGCCCCACAGTCACATTTTACAAAGGAAGCCCAACTCAGAGGAAGAGCTCAGACATGTAAAATGGACATTAATGGCATCTTAATGTGCCTCAGCTGCCTCTAGGGGGTTCAAATATGTTGCATCACAGTCAGTTCTAACAGAGGTTTATCAGCAGATGGAGTGTTGTGGGAACTCAAGATGCTCTATCAGATACATTAATGCCCCAAACTGATACATTATGATTTTCTGTTTTGGGGACGGAGGGATGCTTATAATTAATTATATATATATTGTTGTTGTTGTNNTTTTGTTGATTGGTTTCAGCAGAACTTTATAGTCCACCCACAGCAAAAATAAAAATGAATGGCAAAATAACAAAACAATTTGAGCTCTATATATGAATGTTTCTGTGCATATTTATAAATACAGGGATCATACTGATATGATATATGAATGCAAAGGAACTCACTGGAAGGCAATTAAAGAAAAAAGTTGAGTAAAACAAAAACTACAAGAAGAAAGGCATTTGTTACCTCTTTTTAACCAACAAGGATTAGTGCAACTTTTCTAAATTCTATTGTTAGAAGTTCTGTAAGGTCTTTGTGCAGTGATCTCAAGGCACATTAGACTGAAAGAGCTTCAGGTGCAAACATCACTGCCCTTGAAAAGAAAAAAAAACATGTTGTATGCATTGTTTGTATTCAGTTTTATGAGATTATGATAGTACAGATCATTATAAGAGAGAAACGGTACAAGGAATTGTATATTTTTTATGTGTGACTAGACACTCAGGAATTAGTTTTTGAAGTGGAATTGCTCCCCAGGACTGTGCTGTCAGCATTAGTTTTTTGCTCCTGGAAGACAGAATTGCCTTGCCCATTCAGTTTTCTCAGTCCAGAACCAATATAAGCACCTGAAAGTTCTCAGTGGTTTGTCTTTGAGTATGGAGCAAACATGGCTTATCACTCGTGTCGCTGCCTAGAAGAAAAATAAGCTGCTCTCAGGTGGGGACCATGTTTTTAGTATCAGGTACAGTGGTTTAATCTAATTTCTTGATGGAATGGGCCAAAAATAAACCACTGTTCTTTGCCTAATGAAGCTTACATTTCTGTTACCCAAACAGCTTGGACAGAAAGTTAAATAGTATAGATCTAGTTGAAACTAGAGGAATAATTTAGTTAAGTGTGATTTAACTTACACTCTTTCAAGCTTGGTTAATATAATATTAGTCTTCCAAGATATGCAGTGCATTTGTAGCTACTGCAGCTTTTTAGGTCTGTAGGGTCACTCATCGAATGGAAGTCATAAGACAGACATATTTTGCACACACATGTATATACAAAAATATTAGTATGTTGATTTTTGCTCCTCGATACCAAATAACCATGTGTTTATTTGCTAATTTGAACTAGAAAAAACAAGACAAAAAATTTCTTAAATCATTTCCTTATCTAAGAAAGCCATCGCAGTTCTGCTGGGATTCATACACACATACATTCACATGTGCACACCCAGAAAGATTTGTATAAACAACTCATCTCTCAAACAACTTTAATTTGTGATTTTGGGAAGCCACATTTATCTTTCATCTCTGTTTCCTCACTCATCCTTTGTCAATTCTGTTTACGTTATAAGCTTCTGCAGCAAATTCCTTGACTATGTGTTTGGAAAGTCCGTGAAATGACAAAAAATAATTTCAGTCGTTGCCTTCTGGAGTCACTGTTAAACAACTATGTTGTGAATTGTGAACACATTGCAAAGCAGGGCTAAATAGACCTTTTTGGTTCCATACCAAAGACCAAGGTCTCAGTTCCAAAATCTTCAGGAACTACAGTGAATCCCTTCTGAATATCGTCTGCCTTTGTCCACCAACCATAGCAGGAATCTCAGGCAACTACAGTCTGACTTCATATAACTCATCTAAGTGTTTAAAATTAGTTGAGATCAAATAATGTCTAAATATTTTAGATAAGTCTCTGAAACAGTGTATGTCTTTCCCAGGCACTTTGCTGAATCTTTGCTGATCACCCCTGGTTTTACTGTACTGGGGGAACCACTGCCTCACTGTAATCTCTTGTATGCTGCATTGCTGAAATAGCATGGGTATTAAAACACTAGATGTTAAGCAATGATTGGTATGTGCCATGAAAAAACAGTGAGATGAACGTGAAGTCACAGGAATTAGTTTCACAGGAAGGCTGTTATTGCCCCCGTTAGCAGCTAAAAATTCAAATGCAGACACATCTTAAGTAATGTGTTGAGCTGTCCAAAGGTAATTTAAATGCTGTCAAGGCAAACAAGAATATGCTCACAAATTCAAGAGCAATATATGTGCAATTTGCACAACATCAATTTCTTTGGTTGTTTTTTGGATGGAGCCATCGCCATCGATTAAGTTAGTGACTCTTTGATTCAAATTACTTTTTGACACATAGTGAACGGAATGGCTCACGAGAGCATTATTTTCCCCATTGTTCCCTAGGCAGCCATAGAGTAAATACAAACAGGTGGAAGTGTGGAACATCACTGCTGCTGAATCACATAACTGACCAACTAGGAAGAATCAGCATAATAAATATAAATATTATTTTGAGATGGGAGACAGTGGAAATGGATATTTACGTCCTCCCTGTTGTTCAGCATTTGACGTAACAGCACAGTCTG
>VYZW01021875.1:5718-20562 GCA_013401315.1 Balaeniceps rex
ACCCTAGGGTTTTCCTACAATGTGGCTACTACACTAGTCTTCCCTCTTCCCCAAAGACTGCCTTATATTTGACACTTACAAGAGATTTGTAAGGCTGTACAAAAAACAGGTACATGTTAAACCTACAGAGTTTTCACCAGCCATTTTGATCGGTCACAAAATTTTACATTGCTTCAGTTGGTAACATGAAAAATATTTAAACTAACCTAAACAAGATAAATATCAGGAAAAAGCAAATAACTGGATAAAATGTTTTTAGCACAGGAGCATTTTGGGGCTCCCTGAGTTCTATTATGTATTTTCTAAAGTGTGGTATCTAAATTTCTTGCACTCGTTCAGTGCTTTCAGGAGGCTTTTGGTGATACGTGAGGGATTTCTGTGCATAGCTAACATGAACACGGAAGGAAGAATAGAGCCCTTTAGTTCCCTCCTGTCTGTGTAAATCTTCAGATGTTCTGAGCTGCCTTTTGATACTCTTCAGAAGCATAGCTGAAGCATGGTTGAGAATTTAAGTGTGATAATCCCATGTTGCTAGTAATATTATAAGTAATATTAAATGTCAAATGATAACAAAAGAAAGACTGTCTTTTTCTTTTTTCAGGCAAAGAAATAGAGAATTATTCAAGTCCTTCAAAGCAGTAGTGTATTTCACAGGTTGTGGTAGAAATCTGACTAACATCAGTGTTTTTCTTTCTTTTTTTTTTTTTTAAATGCAGTCAGACTTAGCTGATTTGTACTTATTTTGTACATATGTCTGGGCAACCAAAGGAAGTAAGTGCTAATCAATCTCATAACATATGCCTTGACAGAAAATATTATAGGTCACAGAATCCAAAGTTGCTGACCACCCACTGAGTTGCATTTATTATTAGGAAAACTCATAGGAAAGCTGCCACTCTCACCAAGTCTGTGCACAGAGACCCAGTAGTAGCTGTCACTCTTGGAGAAGTCCATTTGTATTGAAATTAGAGAAAATACAAATAACAAATAAGTTTCTGGACTGCCAAATAGTGGCCTATTTAGGGCACTTTATAAACTGTTCCCACCCACTTTGAGTGAAATTCTGTGATGTGACAAAACGTTTATGAGCCATGTGGGGCTTTTATCTTTTTCTTTAATGAATGCAGTCTTATTTGCACTGGTAGTGGGTGAGAAGATTGGAACAAGAGTTAATGCCAGCCAACAAGGTATCGGCAAGGAGGCTGAGCAATGATGGCTGGAGTTATGACTGGGTTGAGCTTTGCACTTTTGGAAGGCATTCAACCTCCTTCTGAATTAAAAGTCTAGTAAAATGTAGCCAGAGGATAGACAAGGAGCTGAGTAAGAGGTGAAGTTGATGAAATAAAGATCAGACCTTATTTACGTTGTGTCTAGAACTGAGCTCTCAGTTCAGCATTTTCTTATTTTCTGGTCTACTTTGATATGTAATAAAACCCACGTCTTTTCAGAACGTTGCTAAAAGCATCCTGGCATGGCTTCCTGGTAGATGTTTTTTCAGGGCTTCACAAGCCTGCAGTTTGGATACAAATGCAGAAGGCCTGTCAAACACTAGGATCTAAAGTAAAACCAAGCATCCCTCTTCCATCAAAAAGCTTATTGACCAGAAAATTATTTCAGGCTGACCAAAAATATTTATGAGTTTTGTTGGATTTGGCAAACTGTTTCGGATAAACAAAACAACAAAAAAGAAAATTTATCTTCAGAAAAATCTGTTTCATTTCAGTCTCTTCAAAAGAAAACATCTTAGTATTGCCAAATGACAGATTTGAAAATTGTCCTTAGAAACAGATTTTTAGGAAGCTTTTTGTAAAACCTCACACAAAAAAAAGTGTTTTGGCTGACCCAGAGTGATTCTTCCTCCTTCCCCTCTCTGGTCTCTTGAGCAAATTGACAATGCTTCTTTCAAACAGATTTTTTTTTTATTTCTTTTTTTTTCAACTTTTCAGTTTTGAGCAGTGTTAAATCAACTTAGATATGTGTAGCTCTGCACTAAGATATCTCATAAACACTTCCTGCTCTCAGTGTTTTATAATGGCTTTCTGTTTTAGTGCTGGCACTGCCTAACCCATTGCAGCTTCCAGTAACAGGGTTAATTTTTTAGTTCAGGGCAAGAGGGAATTGTGTGACATGGCTCAAGCTGTAATCACACCTACTGGTGAGGCTTCCAGGTCTGCAGCATCACATTTGTCTAGGGCTGACTGGGTGTAAGCTGCAAATATCTAGAGCACAAATATACTGTTGCTATTAAGACCCTAACCCAATTCCCAAAGCAGTGCACTTTTCTCCACTAACACACCACTTTTTGCTATTTGACTGCAATGTTTTCTAGGTGCTTATCTCCTGTTTTCAAATAGTCACCTCAAGTGGTTGCAGAGATTCATTTTCCATTTCAGGCAAAGGCCTGGTCTTGTCAACAAATTTTGTATGTGCTTTTAGGGTTAATGAAGTGTAAGGAGCACTGTTGTCTTTGCTTGCTGAGCATGTGGGTGTCAGGACTGTGGAAACAGGCTGGCTATCAGGTGCTTTGGGACCAAGAGTGACAGGGATGCTGGTGAAGTATTCACACTTGGGGCTGCTGTCAAGGACTGGTCAGAGCTGCATAGGGACTGGAAGGGCAAAAATGGGGTCAAAGTAATGAATCAATACAGCAGTGATATAAATCACTCCAGAATCTGACAGCCTAGCCCACCTGAGCCAGAGAAACTCTTACCTTGTGTTTGACTTTATCTCTTTATTATATTGGGAGGGGTTTGAACTTCTTGGTGACCTTGCATGAGGTCTTCCTTGTAAGTTATTAGACTAGCTGGCAAATCCTTGCAGGGAAACTGAGGCACAATAACTGCAGCATTGTGTCCTGCTAACAGAGGTTACCCTGGAGGTAGCAAAATGTTGTACTTTTAAATTGTTGAGTTGGTGTAGATCATGGGTTGCTTTTTGCTAGAGGTTTCCAACAATTACAACAAATATGTTTAATCCAGTATACACACTATACGTTCACTTGGTAGGGACAAATCCATCTCTCTCTCAAACCATGATGATTTAAACATAATCAGTGTTAAACATCTATCTTCTGTATGTAAGAAGTGTGTTTCAAAACAGCATTATCTGTAGTGGTGGGACAGGACTTAAAAGGGTTTACTGGGATATAAGCCTGAATTTCTGAATTGTATCACTGGGGTCTTTGTGCCAACATCATTAGGAATTTGCCTGTTCCCTCACACCATGAATATATGTAGAGACAGAGCTGAAGCACAAAGTTGCAATGCTTTGTGTTAAATTTACATGTGTGATTAGCATGCCAACCAATAAGAATGCTATTGACTTTATTTGAGTGCATACAAGAAAGGATAGGGATGCTAAATTCTGTAGTTATATTCCAGATGTCACTTGATCCATCCAACTCAGCTTCTTCTCTGTAAGATTATTCCCTGCATTCATGGGATTCAGCCTTTTCTGACTCCTTCCTCTGCTCATCCTGCATCTCAGGGAGGTAATGGTTATAGCAAACTCTGCTGCTATGTAGAGATGCTGAGAGAGCTTCCTGGTCTGGCAATATTGTTGAGAGGAAGCTCTGTGCTGCCGTTGATAGATTTCTGTATGTAGAAAGTCTTCTGATATGGAGCTAGCTTAGGTGTCCTTGCACTGTGTTGACCATTGCTTAGGCACGAAAGTGAACTGGGAATCAAGGCTTAGCACTCCCATCACATTGCTTGTCAGGACTGAATTTGAGGCCTGAAGATATTTACCTTTTTTGGTATGGCCACAAATGCAAGCAGGATGTCTACTAAGAATGTAAAATACATAGTGATAGTAACCGAAAAGAGATGGCTTATGCAATAACCCTCCCCCCAATTAATGTTCCACATCCCATATAATGAATCTCCTCTTCTGCTTTTCTCTGCAACGAAGCTATGAATATCCTGGATTTCTAGAAAAAAAATCCCTGGTCAACCCTGCAGTGTCCTTTGTTTACAAAGAAAATCTTTCTTTAACCTTTAAGCTATCAAGTTCCAGCTGTTCCCAGAGTTCACTCTTGTGCCAGGAAGGAATTACTTTAACACTTCCATAAAGAAATATTTGCTCATAGAGCCTGTTTAGTTTTGACTATTGTTCAAGGGACATTGTCTCTTTGCTGCCACTGGCTGTTTCTCTACCTCTTAAGCAGTCCACTTTGCTGCCCCCATGAGCCATCCTCTCCCAGCCAATGTGATCGTGTGCGATTTTCACATTCAGTACCCTGACTGCCAGAGTTGGATCATACCCTCATGACCCATATAAAATCTGTTATCAATTTTCTCTTGCTATGCAATATAAATTATTAACAGACCTTAAGCCTCTGTTACACTATCTATTTAAAGTCATGAAATTTTTTCTTTAAACAGTAGAAGCAAAGACATTACAGCAATTATTTTTATTCCGCAACGTAAGTGGATTAGATTTATCACTGTTGGTTCAGGTCCGCAGTAAAGTAGGTTTATTTATTGTTAGCTTGGGTTAACAAAGGGAAGGAGGTATCCAAAATCCTTCCACACACATCTGTTAGATTTGAACATGGGAGCTCTGGTGCTTGCTTTTACTCCTTTGCCTGCTTCATTGCTCTCAGCCTGGAGAGTCAGAATAGTGCTGGTGGGAGAGTACAACCACTCCTCACAGAGTGAATCATGGCGGGCAAGCACACAACTGAATATGTAATTGTGTCCTAACATAACAATAAATGTGAGTATAGATGCTACAGAGGCATTTGCAAAAGCCTTTTTTATGGAGACATGCAAATGTGTGTGTCCTGTTCCTCCTAAGAATTAACAAATGTGTTGGGCTCTTCAACAGTTTAACCAAAATGTATTTTTTTCTAATTTTAGGATGACGGGTTGGGCTTGGGTGTCTGCTGCCATGGGGAAAGGAGAGGCAGGGGGATGGGACTGAGCTGGGATGCTGGGGGAAGACACTGCAGAATCAGACGTCGTCCCTGCCACCGACAAACAGTTCAGGGTAATAATTGCTGTAGTTTCTGTTCCTTCTCCTCCTCCCTGTAGCAATCACTCATACCATGACCCCTCCTCAGGAGCATCAGTGCAATCTGCCTTGCTGCCCAGGGGTCTGGCCCAGGCAGCAGAGGGAGGAGAGCCCTGGGCTGCTCTGCTGCCCCAGCAACTCCCTATGCATCAAGCTAGCAGCTTGGTGAATTATTCAGCTAGCTTCAGGGGGCTCCAATGGGTGCTGGTGGGTTCAGAAAAGCTGGGGAGGTGGCAGCTGGAAGCAGTCAGATGTGCTGTTTCTACCTCTGTGCTACTGTATGCTCTCCTGATGTGGACCCCACAAGGCGATGCAGGTCTCAGAGACTCTTAGCTGTGTGGATCCTGAAGGAGCTCAATGGCTGAACTGAAATTGGGTGTCTGCATTTTAGTTTGTTAATCAAACACTTTTTTTGCAAAAGAAACAGGGTTTTCTCTGGAAGCCAGACCAAAGCCTGTTTGCGTAATGCACATATATTATGTTTAACTAGTTAGCCTGAGCAGTCTCATAGGGCATATTTTTAATTTCCTGCCCAAAATGTCTGTGCGATGTTGTGTCATGTTTTTAAGCAGCAAATATTTTCACAGAAGATGCGTTGGTGCTTCAACAATGAGCATACATCTGATTTGCAAAGTACCTTGAGATCCACCATATTCCTCATGGGAAATATTGTCTCTAGTTTGTATTTTAGAGAAATAGAGACATTTTAGAGATGTTGGCGGATTCTTTAAAAATCCTGGGAAGTTCTACATGATGATTTTGTAGCAATGACTTCTGGTTTTCATAACTTTTTAGTATGTCAGTTAATTCTTGCCTCATGACAGGTCAGTTCTTTCACAACGGAGTTCTCCATCATTGACTTGACATCTAAGCATCGACAGTTTGCTATTTAAAAGCAAACAGTGTCTAAGACACCATACATAATATTTTCAAAGTCATATGGTCATTTTTCTGCAATCAAGAGATCCCACAAATTTTGCCTATTATAGGCACAAGAAATAATGATCAGGACAAAATGTCTGGGGTTTTGTATAATAATGTGGTGTTCTCAGTTTTTTGTAACTGGAAAAAAACCCCACAGCTCTAGTTATCAGGCCAACATTGGTTAACAAACAATCCACTTTCATCTATGAACTACAATTCATGGATCAACAGGAACATAATGTTATGGTGAAGTATTGAAAGGCATTGTATATGATCTGCTGGCTGTATTTAACACTACAGACAAATTTAAATCTGAAAGAAAAACTTAACGTTTTACAACTATTCTCTATGGACAACGATTTGACCTCTCTGTATGAAGCACTTTAATCTTGAGTGTAGCAAACACTTTACAAACCAGCTAGGGTACACAGCGATTTTACTGGGTAAGTTTACATGGGGATGCTGAGGCACACCCAAACTGAAACCTGGATATGAAAGACAGTCCCTGATGGAGCTCAGAACAGAGTCTCAGACTCCTCATTCTCCATAGACAACATAAAATACTGGACTACAATCAGTTTTGCTGCCTTTAGTATGCATTCCATGTCCTCAGGATGGCATGGCATCTCTGATGTGAGAGCTTAAATCTTCCAAGCAAATATTTATATAAGAAACATTAGCAATTTAACTGTGATACTGAGAGGAATAGTAGTTTGGGTTTCTATTTCCTTAGAAAAAGACCAAGGACCAAACTCTTATCAGATTAAATAAAAACCCGCTTTCTTCTCTGCATTTATGCTGTTGTCTGGGAAGAATTCATAGAGGGATTTGGCCTGTTTTCTGAATCATGAGCTTCTTTGAGGTTTACATATTGCTCCTATTCCACCCTCCTCCTAGTTAAGTGGAGACTTCATTTCCATGATGCCTTTCATCTTTCTGAACAAATAGCAGTCTCTTCTGTTGTCCTCTGTAGTTTTCCCACCTGATTTCTTTCTGTCTTGAGCAGCTGAGAAAACTAGATATACCATTTCTGATTCAGCAGGGGTCTCATTTTTACTGTGTGCACCCATTTCCCTTGGTTGTTTCGTAAACAAAAACTTCCTTTGGCCTATCTTCATTTCTGGCTGTCTGTATTAAAGACCTTAATTTTTCTTTCATATACAATAGCACATGCTTGTTATCCTTCACAGGACAATATTGTTGCTTAATCTGAAAGAGCTCATACACTCCATATTGGTGGTAATTTCAGAGTTTCTGCAATAGCTGGAGACATCTTCAACGCAAACTTTGTAGCTGGCACATCCCTTCGCTGGGCTGCTCTTTAAGTGCCTGTTGTCTGCTGGGACACACAGAGGCCTCTTTCTACTGTCACCCCATTTTCACACCCTTCTTTCTGTGACTTTGCAGCAAGAATTCCCATTTATTCTGCTGGGAGACTGGAGTCCTTACCACAACAGAGACCGTGAAGGTTGCTCTTTCAGCCCCAAACTCCACACAGACCCATGAGAAAAGCGAATTGGATTATGTCTATGCCAAACAAGTACCACAGTTGAAGATGCAAATAATGAAACATGGTGTCGAAGTGTGTAAGGTTCCAGAGGTGGATGTTGGCTAGTGCTGGAGGCTGGCCAGCCTAGGCTGCAGATTTCCTGCCAGCAGTGTTTCGTTCTTCATGTACCACGTGCTCTGCACTGAAGCTGAATGCACTGGAAGGGACAGCACTAGTACCTGTGGCATTATCTGTCCTGCTTTGGGGAAACTGACACTTTCCATTAGTTTAGCCTCTCTTAACTAAGCCTACCATCCAAAATCCCAAACCAAATGTTTCAGAAAACTAACAGGGTGTTTGCTCCATTTATGATACTCACTCTGCCTTGTGGGTTCTGCCCTCTCCTCCACCCTCTGCACAGTGCCAGGATTTAGAAAGTAAGCTCCCCAGGGAAGAGTATCCAGCTATCCAGAAGAGTGGCAAGAGGAGAGGAAAAGGGTCCTAATCCCATCTGGTCCTTTGACAGCACCAAAGCAACCATCTAATAACAGTTTTTATATCACTCCTTGACCATGAAAGACTCCAAAGCTTTTCAAGATAAATGTTATCTTGAGATGAAATGCAATAGTTCCTTGCCTTCTGCTCAAAGATCTTATCATCATAAAAATTATTACAAATTCTTATTTATCTGTTAGTTTCTTGGGATTGTTAATAGAATAAAATTTAAACTTAGTATAGCTTCTTTCACGTTTTAGGGGTCCCAAAAGCTCCATGAACAACATACAGGAACTGCTTCACTCTGTGCAGAGTTGTGGTCATCTCCAGACTGAAATACAGCAATGATTTAGCATTGCTATATAAATTTTTAGAAAGAACATTACGAGAAATGTCATTTGGAGTAGAACTGCAAGGGGGACTTTGGTCTGCAAGATGTAAATTTCCGTTTGGAGTCTGACGAGGGTAGCTGAGCAAATGGTCTCATAAAGCAGCAGTGTGGGATTGTCAGTGTTTCTGATCTCATTGCATCTTGTCCAGCAGCAATGTCCTCCAGTATCATGCTGCTGTGTCTGCTCTGCTCTGACTCAGAAAGGAGAATGTCACCTACTGAGTCACCGGTGTTCTCCGTCATCTTGGGTTTCACTGGAAACTTTTTATGCACGCAGAGAGACCAGAATCAATCCCAATTGCTTTGTGAATGAGCCTAATGCAAGATTTACTAGGCAGAAGCAGGACGGGACTGCGTCTGCAAGACTCCCTTTCTGAAGTCCTTTCTGCAGTCCTCTGCAGCCTGAGCCAGTCTCCTCTCACCTCCAGTTACCTTTCCTCTCAGGGGTCTGTTTTGTCTGACCTGAGCTATTCGCTTTAATTTAGGAGTTGTGGAACATGTCGCTGCTCAGCAACTTGCTGAAGGCTGTGATCTACTATCATTATTTCATTTCAGTGCCTCATCAGCTCCCGATGTGCTGGTTGATACATTAGTAATGTTTTTCGCATGCATTTATCACTCCCAGGTGTCATGCAAATATTACTGGGACTACAGCTGGTTTGCAAACCAGGTAGCAGGGCTGAGGCTAGACTTCTCAAGCAGAGACGACTGCAAAGCAGGATTTAATCTTAGTCACAGGCTGCAACCATGACTATTAGGTTAGATATCGAAAATGTCAGTGCTTTTGAGATCAAGGTCCGTGGCCAAATGGCAAGTTAGGGAATATGTGTGGTGAAGGATCCTAGGGAACTTAGGGACTTGTATACATTGGCTGCTTAAACCTGAGGCCACTATTGATTGTTAATGTAAATTCACTTGTATTATAGCTTTGCACAGGAACTATTATTTTTTAAAATACTAAATTCTAGTCATTTGGCCTAAAATCTCTCTCACTGTCAATGAATGCTAGATTCAGTGGATAATTACACTAATTTATTTTCAATAAATTTCAAATTAAACTGATATACTGCGGAGAGACCTGATTGAAAGTCTTGCTGTTCTGTTCCTCATTTGAAAACTTGTTTGCAATTAGTCAAGCTGTCAGATAGCCGGGGAATATGTTTATTTATTTATTTTTACTGAAGAGGGCAAAAAGAAAAGCTATTTGTGTGACCATGTGGGAAAGCCTCTGGTAATCCTTTTTGTGCAGGAGAGATTTCAGAATACAGGTATCATTAGTTCACCATGAGATAGCTCTTATATTTTGCTTTAGTATGTTGCTTTCCAGTGGTACTAGCGTCAATCACAGGCTATTTAGTAGGTGCAAGTCCTAAAAAAAGAAATCAGATGCCTGAAATTAGACATAGGGTGTAATCTTTAAATCCTTTCTTCCCTCTTTCCCTCCCCAGAGTCATGAGCATGGATTTTACTTCGCGTTCACCTTCTCAGGGCTCTCAGCTCTGCTGACACCAAGCAGAGGCTTTGTGTTGTAGCACTGCCAGAGCAGCAGAGCAAGGTGCTGCACTGCACTCCTCGCCCGATAGCCTCTTGGCCACAATGCTTATCCAGAAAGTTAGAAACTGAGGTTCACCTTTTTTTTTCCAGAAAAGTGCTCCAGATGCCTAGCAGGTGTTTCCTCCGGGAAGGAAGCGCTCTCCCTGCTCACCAGGACTGCACCGGCTGCAGCGACTGGAGAGGGAACATTGTAAGGGTGAGCAAGACTTTTCCACCTCATTGGCAAGAAACTCACTTGGCAGGCAGAAGGGGTCACACTGCATTTCATTGCCTGTTGATACATAACTTCTTTAATTTGAAAATACAGATGCAGTTCTGGGAAGGGCACAGCATTCCCTCCCTCCCACCGGTGACTTAACCACAGAGGTACTGAACTGTTTTTCTCTCCCCTCTCCCCTTCCTTTTTGCTGAATTGTTTTTTCTCCTTTTTTCCCTTGTTCCTCCTCATCTTATTGATGCCGTGAAAGTTTAAAGTGACAGGATTTTTCTATATTCACAGGTATCAATAGAACTTTGCACCTGGCCTTGCTGAGGGATCACTTTATAGAAAGCTTTTGTATAGCAGTCTTGAGTAAAATTTAAGCTAGAATTTTTCAAAAGTACAAAAAGCAGAGGGATGTTTTAGGTTATGGTCAAATAAACAGTGCCTGTGCTGGTTGAAATGTTATAGCCCTGTGCTATCTGCTGCTGCCCCTAAAAGTCAGAAAAGACAGTACTAAAACTATAGTTTGAGGTGGTTCCCAATTCATTTGAAGCCAGCAGGGTTAACTCGCACCAGCAATGCAAACCATTCAAGCACGTAGGCTGCCTTATGGAGCACCAGATCCTGTATGAAGTTATGGCAAGGGATATCACTTGATAGTGATACACAAGTGATAACACAAGAAGCTTCTGTTCTGGAAATGAGATGAAAACGTGTAAATAAGCCAACATAAAAGTGAAAAGAAGGGACAAAGGAGATGGACTGACAAACTGCAGAATTCTTACGTGCAACAATCTAGAAAGCAACAAATAGCAGAAAAGTCATGGGCTTTCACTGTTCTGATAACATTGATGAGAAAATGCTGAGATAGAAGTTGTAATGATTTTAAATTTGTGGCAATGTGACCAAACATTATCTAATAGTTAAGTGGGCTATGTAAGCTTGCTTAGTCTTAGTGCTAGAAATGATTTTTTCCTACTGCATACCAACAGAAAAGCAGCTATAGATATATTCCCTGGCAAAATCACCCCTCTGAAGGCAAGATATCTTTCTGAATTGCAGAATGAGCTCCTTAAAGTAAATGGGCCATTAGTGATTGAATTCAATCATCCAGACGATAGCTCTAGCTGGCATTGGGGCCGAGTGCAGAATGACAGATTTTACTCTGTGTTGTGGGCAGTCATCAAGAGCTCTCCAGAGACAGAGTAAAAAGAGGAAGGTACTTGCTGGGTCAGCCTGAGGGATAGCTGCATCATGGGTAGGTACGTGCTAGACAGCTTAGATGCTAATGGAGGGGTGTGATGCTGCAGCAAGCGTGCTGGCTTTCCTGCTTACCACAGCAGCCATGTGGGATCTGGCAGTGGGGAGGAGAGGAAAAAGCAGTCTCCCACATTACTGCATTTTTGCTGTTATCTCATCCCTCTTGGAGTCAGTCACCTCTGTACAGGAAGCAACTGCACCGCTGGTGCTGGGGTCATGATGACCTGAGTTCTTCCTTCACGTCCTTGGTGCTTGGTCAGTGTGTGCCTACAGCATCGCCTACAGCAGGCCCAACCATCTGCCCCTTGACCTCTCTCTAGGAGACAGCTGCCCTCTTATTTCTACCGGTTTGTTTGTCTGCACAGTCTTGATTCATTGACACATGAAAAAAAAACCCAAACCCACCTTTTCATACTATGGCTATTTTGTTTTTAAGCCAGACTTCTTCACTCAACTCTCTTAGCCAGTGCAGGCAGGCAGGACTGGAAGGACAGGAGGTACTGAGAGACTGGCAGCAATCAAGGGGACCCATGGGGAAACAAAGCAGCGCCAGGCAGTGCCCTCCTGCCTCCAGGTTATTTCATCAGCTCCAGATCAGCAGCAGACAGGTTATTTCATCTACCTGGAGACATGGATTGATGTGTCTTGGGGCATGGGCCGCAGGAGGGGAGAAGTTTGAGATTACTTACCTCTCTGACTGTTTCTGTGATAACGTGCTGCAGAATCAGGGTGGTGACTGATTAAAAAACATGATAATTTGAGAGATCTGCTGGACATCTGGAAAAATTCACATGGTTATCTGTGTCTGAAGAGGGGCAGCTAACTTTACAAGAAGTGCATCAAATTAAAAACTGCCAGGAGCCAAACCCACCTGCTACCTACATAGCAGACACGCAGACACACGCAGACTCTTGTTCTGCCTAAAGGGTAAACACAAGGCTCTCATCTTGCGAAGGTGCTAATCTTAAAAATGGTAACTTAGTGGAAGAGGTGCTGCGAAACCAACATGTAACTAGGGCTGGCGACATCCTAAATTCACCGTCTATAGCTGTGATGCTAACATTGACATAGGTGGGCTATAAACTTATTTGGAGCCTACCTTACTGTGTTGTTAACAGTTTTATGTTATCTATTTTCTTCAGTTTGAACACACAAGCCAGCTGGCCTTCCTAGTCCACTCCCATGTCTTTTCTAATTTGACAAGGAAGTGGTTCAATTAATTAGAAAATATGATTCAATATAAAACATATTATTTTTTCTCTGTTGCTTGACAGTGTCCATTTAAATAGCCATAGGCATTTGGGTCCAACAGATTTGCATAGAAAGCTCATGTAGGAAAAAGAATGAGCTGACCGTAAAAAGCTACCATTTCACCACAAAACCCTTCAGGTTTTTTTTGTAGGCAACAAATTGCCCTGTGTGGACAATAATTGTTCCACAGATGTAGCTCTTCATTGTCATCCACAGGCAGCCTCTCTTTGTAGGCGTGATTCTAGGATAACATGCTGCAATAAAGACTGGCTTGGGCTTCCAGGACTTTGATTAGAAAGAACTTGAAGGATTGAGGTGTATCAACAGAGTCAGTTTTAATTTGGATGTAACAGTGAGTGTCAAAAGCTGCCAGACTCTGGCTCAAGCAGAATAAGAAGGGATCAGGAGCCAACCTCAAAGGTGCACAAAAGAGTGAGTCTATAGAAGACAGGGATTTTGAGGGAAGTGAGAACATCACTGATAAGGTTTAGGAAAAGCCAAACAGCAGAAAATTCGGCAACACACGAACTGGGATCTTGGCACAAAAATGACAATAAGCATTTTTGCCAACTTGTTCTGTAGATGCTGAGTATATTACCAGTGCAATCAGTTGTACCTCAGTCTGGATCCTTTTCTTGGTGTAGAGTGACTGCCTTCAGGTTATATTCATCTAAGAAGACAGAAACATTAGATAGTGCCAAAACATGAACTGATTTTTGATAAGCATTTACTTTTAAAAGGTTATACAGAATTTGATTGCAATCAGCAGCTCAGGGTATGCTAGTCACTTTCAGACACCTTCCATATGCTTTAATATTTGACTGCAGGTACATGCACAGTCAGAATTTTAGTAAGTAATTTAGATGTTCATACACAACTTTTCAGAGCTTGATTTCAGTCCACCTCCTTGATTAAAGCCCATGTTTTTCACTATTCATTAGCTCAGTTCTATAGTAATGCCAAAACTTTGCCTTTTGGCATGTTTCTCTGGCTATCACGTGGCTTTTCTGACAGAAAATTCATCCAACCCTTTGTAAAATATATGTTGAAATATTAACTCATGTTTCATTTTCTCCATGTTGAATCAGAATCTGTCACATGTGCACTTGGAATATTCTTTCTTTTAACAAATAGTTTCATTTCTTTTAATGATAAAGCTATTATTCTACATGGCATAGTATTGGGACCTTATTTACTTAATATTCTGTATCCCTTAAAGTTCTGCCAGAATAAAACCACACCTTTATTTGCCATTATAACTAAGTATTTGAAAACTAGATCAGAGTTTGGGTGCTTGCCCCGATAAGAAAATAAATAGGTGATTATTATAATCAAGCAAAAGGCAAATGCCTTCAAAGGGTCGGGAATTTTGTTATCATACTTTACAAACCAGTAAGAGAAATCAAGCAGCCTGATGGGCTCCCAGCCAAATGGTTATCGTATTATAACCACATGGGTCAAATTGTTTGCCTAATCACTTTATATTCAAATATACACACATAGAATAAAAATTTTCCAGTTCAGAGGAAAATGTAATATCTTAAATGTCTCAGAATAGTCTATAATTATCCCTTTCAATGTAGTGGGTGTTTCATGATATATGTTGATATTTGGCTGTGGACATGTTTCTTTTTATAGCTGCAGCTATGCTGCCTTGAAGAAGTTCTTGCTCTTTAACTTATTCTCAATACTTATCACTGCCACTCTTTTGGAGATGGCAACCTCAAATCTGCTGGTGGAGTTACTTGTGAAACTCTACCCATTTCAGTCAAGATAAGCCAGGTTAACAAAGACCCAATATTTAAACTGAGACAATTCTGGTGAGCTAGATTAGCTTGAAGGAATGAAGCAAGGCAATTGTATTGTAAATATCCATCTGTCCGTGTCTTGCCAAAAATTTCTGAATCCCTCAACCAGACCTGACAGAGAGCCTGAAGAGTCAAGCTTTGTGAAATTTTGTGGCTAGATATTAACTGGTTTATACTCTCTCTTTTTTCTCTGCTGATTTGCAAGAAAAAGAAAAGTTTAACAGTATGTTTAAGTGAAATTGGAAAAACCTTTTAGGAGCACTTTTTCATATTTAAGGTGGGGAGGGGGGAAGGTAGTGAACCAAGTAATGGAAGAACAGCAAATGGAAAAGGCTCATCATAAGCTTAATTCAGTCAAATTACTGTCTGGTGCCAACAGTGAGCCAGAGACAGCAGGAACAGGTATAAGAACAAAGTTATCTCAGGAACTTCAGAATCCGAGTAACAGGAGGAAGAG
>VYZW01021875.1:21250-57614 GCA_013401315.1 Balaeniceps rex
ACTTGGAGGAAGAGAAGGGGTATTATCATCCATTCTTGCAAAAGACGATAGGTTTTATTCTCACGAAAAAAAAATATAGCAAAAGAAAAGTCAATAGAAGGAAAAGCAGCATCAGTATGAATGCTTGGAGCAAGACCTATAGCCGGGAAGTTAACAATGTGCAATGCATGATATCGCCTGCTTAAACTTTACAGAGAGGCTGCAGAAGCCTGCCTATGGGAGCTCACCACTGCACAAGGCCCTGGGGTACTTTCCAGCAATAATATGTTCTGAGTCTTTCCTCTAATTTTTCAAACAATAAGCATAGAGGGCAAAAAGGCAGCAAACAGCTGTTGTAGCATGGCAGATGATATTTATATTTTTTTGATTCTGAATGATAATGGCAAAGGGCTAAATCCTGCCCTTTTTTACACCAGTGTCTAGATCCCATCAGAGTTGTCTCAGCATTATGAATAAAACTTAATTCTCCTCCTCCAAGTTAGCAAAATCTGTTTTGTGGTGTTAGCAAAACAGAGTAGAGGTCAGCAGGGTTTAGGAGAGGAAGGGAAGAGGAGGCTGGGAAACCACAGGGTAGGGACTGGCTGAGGGGGGGAGCTAAGAAGGAAGAATTGAAGTTTGGGGTCTTTACCCTCTCTTACTCCCTCCTTGCTGCACACACACTTTCAAGATTCTCAGATCTGCACCATACCCTTCACAGCATCTGTCTATAGCCATACTTAAATCTGTCTCCTGGACAAAACTCCATGTACCATCTACCCTGCCTCCATTCTCACTGTCCAGGTGTCCCCAGCTCTCACCTAAGTCTGGAAAAGGGAGAGATCTGGGTTCACTCATGCTGTAGAATAAGAAAAGGATGTGCTGCACCTGATAAACCTGGCTGAGTGATTGGTATTCCTGCAGAATTTCCTTGAAGGGTGGTGAATATGACTTCCCACGTTCCACCTGTAAGGGCAGCAGCAAGTCTAAGAAAGAGTTTGGGACTGGTCATTCAGGAGACTTATGGGGAAGGCAAAGTAGAGCTTGCTAAAGTAAATAGGGGATGGGATCACAAAGATAAAAAAAAGGCAGGGGGGAGATTTTATGCATTGTAAGATTGGTTGGTAATAGAAATGGCTTGTGCCCCATGGGAGGATTTGGGGTATTTGTTCATTCACTTTTTACATCCTAATATCATGGAAGTGTTCCTATTTGTGGTAGGAAATGTCTCAGTATAAATAAAAAATGTTAACAGTCACTAGACTAAAGATAATGGAGAACATTTAACCTGAAACTTCCCAAGCAAGAGAAATGAAGATGGAGAATTTTAAATGGACTTGCAGGAGGAAAACTAGGGGAAGGCTGGAGTCATATGGTCAATTTTTCAGTTTTGGGATTGACATTTAAAAAAACAAAAAAACCCTAACAAATAGGTGGTGTGGGATGCCTCATTCACTCAGAAGAACTCTGGAAGGCCCGGAGTTAATCCTTGGACGTCAAGTGAAGGAAATCACTCAGTTTCAACCAACCTCCCACAACGCCCAAAACTCCATCAACACATTGTACTTGTTCCGAGCTACTATTCTTACTTTGCTGAGAAAGACTCACTGCAAGATACAGTGTCAAGTTGGATTATTTGGATCCAGTTCACTTTTCTTAAATATAATAGTTGAAAGTGAGCCACAGTTTACTCTGAGCCATTGAAATTTGAAACTTGAGCAGGCTGTAACTGAAGGTGGATGACTATATATGCATAATTTCTCTTCTTTCCCCCCTGACCAATTCCCAACAAATCTAAAAAAAGCAGAAAACACTTCATTAATAGGTTTTACTTCACCTTAATTTTCCCAGACTGACATTTGGTTGGGCTTTCACCTGTTTTGCCCTGGTTTGCCTATATCTTTGATATTGATTTGAGCCATTTTCAGTGAAGTATGGATTGAAATATCTTAACAACTTAATGTTTCTTCTTGTGCTTCTAAGTCAAGAATGTAGATTCATTTCTTAGATTAACATGAAGGCTGCTCACCCTCATCACATGTCCCTGAAGGGAGAAATGGTAGCACAGTCCACATGGATGCCTGGAAATCTGGGTGAGAGTTTAGGATATGGTGTATGGGAAGGGACAGGCAGCTGGACCATTGTTTTTAGCTTCCAGAAGAGAGATGCAGACAAAGGAACTACACCTATAAATATGCTCATACGGTCACAGCCAGAAGGAGTGCCTTGGCTTTGGAAACTTAAAGCAGACAAACAAACTGGACCAGAACCAACAGTACCCTCAGTACTACTCAAATAGGGGAAACAGTAACAAAACAAGCAAAGCACAAGAAATCCAGTGTTCGGTGACAGGCCACTTAACTGATTAATTGTAAGGCATTTTAGGTTAGTTTCTTGTAATTATAACTATTATATCATTACATGTTACTATAATTTTGATATTGTGCTGTGTTTTATATAATGTTATATCATTATTGCAACATGCTTGTGCTTTATAAACCTTGATAGATTCATCAAGATCTCACCCACGTGAGGGTCAGAGGGGAGGTACGGGCTAGATGCTGTGTGAGGCCAGAATTCACAGGCAGGGTGGGAGCTGTTGAGCCTGGCGGTAGGGAAGGAGAAATGTGAAGGTGAAATATGGTCTTGACAGTGGAAACAATCATGGTACTGCAAGAACCGTAAGCACAGGGAAACTATTGAGGAAGGGGAAATGTATGCACAAACATCTGCAGTAGAGCACACCACTGCAGGACTCTATGGGTGAAATTGTAGCTCTTTTGAAATCAGCATGAAAATTGCCCTTGAATTCAATGTAGCAAGAACGTCCCTCTTTCTCATCAATACTACTTTGTTTGTCTGCTAAGAGAGAAAAAGTGCTGTTAGGTTTTGCTAAGTTTTGTATTTCTACTTTTCAAATCTTCAGTAAATTATAAAAACAAACAACAAAAATTTTAATTGAAAGCACACGAAGTTGCTGAGTGACTGGCTATGCATCTATCACACCCTTTACAAAAGCTGAGCACTGGAAAACAAAGAAACGAGTAGATGATATAATAAATCCTTATGCTTTGCTCATCATAAACAAATGTATTACTTCTATCAACTGCAAAAACATTAATTCCCCATTGCAAAAAAACTACTCTGTCTCATGAACAGTAGGCTTTTAATATACAATTTTCATTTAGCCATCTGATATTTTTAAGTGGCAGCATTAATAAGCTTTGTTTAAACAATTTGGTTCTTTCAGAATGATTTTGAATTTATAATTAACAGGAAGACCTTGATAACAGAATGGGTCAGGTCCTTGGCAAGAATAGGTAGAAACCAGATGTTTCAACTGAGAACCACTTTTTGTGACTTACACTTTCCTTGTTTAACTAGAAGTTTTACAGTAATAAAAGAAGCTAATCTTGGAGTATTAGACAGTTTGTTTCAAGAGATTATTGAAATTTGCTCTGTTTTTCCTTTTGTCTGAGCTAAGAATTTTGATACCCAAGGTTATATCAAAACATGGCTGTCTTGAGTGTATGTCTGTAATGCCATGATTACCTCTAAGATCCCCCACATTTTTGTCTTATTTGTCTGACAAATCTCTCTCCTAATGCAGGAAAAAGAAAATTATGCAAAATCTTAACTGTCACTTAAATCTAAATTTCTCATTTTTGTGGTTACTAACGGGAACAGAATGTTGTGTTGTTTGAAGAAATCCCTAGAGACTGAGATAAAATACTTCCAAAAGGATATGAATTGTTCCTATTAATCTCAATGGCATGTTAACTGTGATATAAAGTAAATTGGGTACTGCTGTTTAGCCTTTCTTACATAAGAACAAAGTTGAAAAGTGTCTATCAACTAAATTGACAGACATAAAATGAAAAATGAACGAAGGACACAATTATGCCACTACCTGTGGAACTCATCTACATGAGGTACACTTATATAAAAATAAAGAGAAAATTCACCACTGACACAAATGTGAGACAGAAAAAAAATCACATAGTTATCCAGTAGAAGGGCTTTACATTTATTTTTCAAGTTCTTCTGATCCTTGAAGTATTAGCTAGGATCAATACAAGTTGCATAGATGAGAACACCTGTATATGAAAACTCAAACTATGTTTTTAAAGAGTAAGAGATTAATCTATCCCAGAGTTTGAGTTCCAAGAAATTCTGGTGACAGCCTCTAAATACCAAAATTGCTCAACTGAAGGATGAACAAGTATCTTCACAGAACCAAAGAAGCTACTCTGTCTTTAAGGTGGAATTTGCTTTGCAAGCTTGACTACATAAATGTTGTCCGGAATGATTTCTAATTTTTAATGTTTGTCAAGAGATTTTGATGAAAAGCCTGTTGGCCTCATCAACAAGGGAAAATCATTTCAGCTTTTGCAATACTGGAAAATTATAAAACTTTTGTGGAAACTAATGTGAAAACTTTCCAGGTTAAAAAAGGGATCTTCTTAATCTGCATAAATTATTAATTCAAACCTGATGACATAACAAACTTATCAAGGCAATGACACCTTTCTCCAATTGAGAACTCAAGGTCTGAATGCAGATTCTCTGCTTGGCACTGCTACTTAGGTAATAATCTATTAAATAAAATTTATAAAAAATAAAGTTATCGATATAGTGAAGTAATTTACTGAAATATGCTTTCCCCCCTCGAAGGCCTACACTCACAAATAGGTCTTTGTAGATGGTGTACCTATTTGTGCCACATAAAAACATTTAACAAGGTGAATAAAAACTGTCCTGAGACTACAGGACGCCCCTGATATCTCTGGCTTTCCAGAGCATATGGAAGTTATAACCTTTTGTCCTTTACCTCTACCCCTTTGACTGATATTTGATTAATGCAACAGGACTTGTATAGTGGTGTATTTTATGTTAGAAGAGTATCATTTTGCATAATTTTAAATGACAGTATAGCATTACATCTTTGTGTCACATGTATTGAAATTTGGAGGACTTCATCATTTTGTGAAGACTTCAGAGATAATGTAGAAGCAGGGAGATGGATGACAACACTGAATTTGCTCACAGATAACTTTTGAGCACTCACCTCTAATCATTAAATTCAACATGCTGAATTAAGTGCTCAACTCCCCAAGGTTGATACAATTCAGTTCTCTGGGAGGTGATATACAAAAGCTGAATATAGTTACTTCAGTTGAATGAGAGGCACCTCGACACCCAATGGGAGTGGCAAAGAGAGGGGCCTCTGCAGCTGGTTCCTGAACAGGTGTCTTAAATTAGTTTTTGGATGTGAGCATCCATGAGGGACCATTGACCTCTTGTTTGTCTCATGTTCTGGTTACCACAAGTCAAAAAGTAGAGACTCCAGTTATACTATGTTACTGCATATAATTTGAAAAACAGTCTCAGAACCTGCAGAATTCAAGGTGACTATATAAGCCTGAAACCATTTTTAAAGGAAGAAACAATTGTTTTTGAAGATCTGTCACAGAACAGAAACATTTCACTCCACAGAATCTATATACTGCATACAGTGCCTCGTGTTTTATGTTGATCATTTCTCCAGATATTTTAACAACCCCCAGGATGCTAATAATTCCACCCTAGGATTCAAAGAATTGGGGTGAGATTTAATATTCCACCTTGCTCCTTTGAAATTGTTACTCTGCTATTTCCTAGATTTGGTTGCATTTTCTTTTCCTCATTAACCCTTGGTATATACTGAAGTGTATTACTGATACTGGCAATTCAGTGCCAGAGGATTCCCCACTGGCAAAACCACTCATCTAAAGTAAATGGAAGTCATTCCCCTCATACAGGATATTTTTAAATAGTAGAGATATTGATTATTATGACTTCAAGATCAGCAGAATAAGACAAAAGAACAGGGACTGACAGAAACAGAAAATACTTGGAAAATAGGCAACTTGGCACTCTACGCATTTGTTTTCAAAATATTGTGATCACCCCAGATATATCAGTAATTTTGATAAATTGATTTCATTGCTTCTGAATTTCCCATTGTAAGCTCTTCAGTGGATAGAATCTAGAGATATAGAAACAAATGTGTTTTTCAAGGCAATCACAATATGAAACCAACATTTCTTTGTTTGTAGATTAGATCCTCTTCTCCCTCCCCAAATATTTACAACACTTATAAGGCTAATGGAGTCTTCCAAGGACCATTAGGAGTTCTCCAGGCTTCAAAGCATCCTGCCTATATTAGCAATTAACACACCTTCCTTTTGGGGGATCAAGCACTTGTATCTATTTTGATGGATTTGGGAGAATACAATCCATGTGTCAGGGCCATAGAGATGAAGCATAAAGCATATTTACATGCTCTTTCCTCCCCTCCATAAAAATCTCTTATATCTCCACAAATTAGTTTCTTTTGAGACCTCTTATGCTAAACCAATAATTTCTGCCCATCTTTTGGACTTGCCTTATCCATCTGGAGGTGTGGATAATTCCAGAAGGTTTAGGTGTCTTCAGCTAAAGAAAAAAAACTTCTCCACATCTTTTAGATGACATGCATCTAAAATAATGCATTTATTGAGGACCCAAAACCTTCACAGAACTTCCAGTCTTCAACCATTTTAAAATTGGAAAAGCTCCTCCCTAGATCAGCAGTGCTGAATACATCCTAGTACACAGCAATCCTTCTAGTTAGACCGGCGGCACAGCAGGGCATGTAAAATGTGGTGCTGATCTTTTCTACGTAGGTGAGATTATAGCAATAGAACTGATTTGGGTGAATATTTCAGCTCTAGACCTTGGTCAGAACCACGTCGTGATCAATATTCTGGTAGTCTGGTCCTCCTTTTGCCATTTTGTGCCACAGTCCTATAGATTAACTCACTCATTTAACCCTAGCAACTTTAGTACCGAAGGCAATTCAGCCTGGTTTGGTAATGACAGCTGCTAAGATCACAGGTACTCTCTGAAATAGCTTGTAAAAACTCTGGTCTCTTTTCAGGAGATTGTGCCACCAGCATTCAGCTTGGCACAGCAATGGGAAATCAGACCTGTTAAGCTTGGAGCCAGAAACAAAACAGCTTTGTGTCTTGGATCAAAAATGATGTCAGGACAGGCGTCTCTGTCCTAGCTCTGCCCATGGAAGAAGCTGATCTCCCTTTTCCAGCAAAGAATTGGAGAGCTCATACAATTCCCCCTTGTCCTAGCAAGCTATATAACCATTTGCTGTTGAAACTGGATACTCTTTCAAGAAAGGGAGATCCCAAACAACAACTGGAGAGGAAAACTGATGACAATGTGCTGTGAGATTGATTGATCTATCTATGTATGTACCCATCATCTTTTTTTTCCTTCTGTGAGCATTATACTCCAGCCAGCCATGGCACCTTGCTCTTCTAGGAGTGCTAACTATCCAGTTTTCTCTCCATCAGGGTTAATAGCATGCCTGCTAGCAGTTTTTGATCTTTCACAGGTGCTAACTACCCTTTACCTCTCAAGTTCCTCAGCTGATCAGCAATTTTGCGAGACCTGATGAAGACACTGCGTGCTTGAGAGCTCCTGTATTTTTCCTAGCTGGTTTTAAATTAAAAAAAAAGAAAGATACTTGCCTTCTCTTACCTCTTCGACTCTCAGACCGACAGGGTGTACGGAAGCGCAGAGACCGCTGGGGAGTTGGTGCTCGGGCGGTGGGGATGCGCCGGAGGGATGCACTGGGGAATGCAGGTCCGGCTGGGGCCCTGCCCTCCAGCATCGGGCTAACTGTCACTTCTAATGACTTCTTCTTCAGCGATTTCTGTGTCTGAGCAGGATGGCCTGCAGGTGGCCTAGTAGCTAGCTGTCTCCCAAGCTGCCGGGGAGCTGCTTATGTGTGTGACCTGAATTGCAGCGCTTGGGCTGTAGGCCCTGCTTTACATGCAGCGTGAGTAAGCAAGAGGCACAGAGCAGCCCTGCTGATATGGCTGTTGTATAGCAGTTATTGCTTCAACACATTTAGACACAGCACCTCTGTAATTTGTCTCGATGTGATATCATCTTTTGTCTCAGCAAACTGACCCTTTTATCTGTCTTAGTTCTGCTTTCTCTGGCGCTTCCCGTTTCACGCCAGCAGTGACAACGGGCAATGGCGCAGGAGCAAGAAATAGAATATTCAGATGGTGATAGCAGAAATAATAACTGACTTCAAAGTTATTCACTGTTTTGAGGTGTTTGTGGATTTCTTGTGTTTTTTTTTTTTTTAATTGAAGCATGTGCCTGCATGTGAGAAATGCTGCCTGTATGACATGATTCTTCTCATTCAGCTGTTTGAAAACTACAGTGAATCTCACTTATGAAACGACATGTAAGGGCTAGATTACAGCTCCTTTTTAAAGCAGCACTTTGCATAATAGTTGCACTTTAAAATTTTTGGGTTTATTCTTACAAGTATATATTTCTCCATATAGAGGCATGTAAAATGGGCTATTAGAGTAGATACTGGTTTTTAATTGTCCTAATTGTCTTTGTGAGCTAATTGTTCCTTTGCATTTGTAGCTAAAATGCTAGGACTGGTGTAGGTGGTGTCTTCCTGAAGGGAATTTTCTATCCCCTTCTGCTCATGCCCTGCTCAAGTACGTCCTTCTTTTCCTCAGTAGAGGAGTCATTGGAGAGCAGCAGAGACCAACTCTCACGCTGAGGAATTTCCCTCTTGCAGTACGGACAGTTTACTGTGGCCACGACAATGCAAACATTGCAAAATGAGGTAACTTAAGTCATCTCTGCTTCCCTCTCCTGTTGACCCCGAGACATTATGATGTGGGAAATGAGAGGAGTTCAAGAAACCAAAAGAGAGCAGGCTTTCACAATAACAATTAAAAAGAGTTTTATTTAACAACTAAATCCTGTAACCCAGTAAGTAAATAGAGAGTAATGCAATATAGACATGATATGGAAAATTAATATGCAACAGTGATACAAAATACATACCAATAATGATAATGTGAATATAGAAGAGAAGAAGAAGCAAAAAACAAAGAGTAAGATACCAAAGATCAAAATTAAGATTATTTCAAAGAAACTAAGAAAGGAATTGCTCAGTTGAATTTTCACCTAACTTGTGTTCAGCAACTAAATATGAAGGAAAGGTTGAACAAGGGATGCTGAACCCCTTTTTGGTTATCTTGGTCAACAAGCAGAACTTTTCAATCTATACAAATTAATTGGATATAATCAATCCATGTTATCTCAGCCAAGCAAAGGCAAAAATTATCTTTGTTGGCAACTTGCCAGCCAAGCTGCTTCTTTTTACCCAAAGAAAGTCCCACCTCATCTCTGTCTTGCACCTCTGACATTTCCTAATCCTATAACTTTCACTTAGCCTAATGTTAAATTGGCCTAAATTGCCTGTAATAGTAACTCACACATGTTAAACTACTATTCATATTCTTGCCCTGTTATATCTCTCATGTTTATCATATGTGACATCCTATATTATCATAAATTAAATACTATACCTAGACCAACTAAAAGAGTTAGGATTAAATGATAGGTCTACGCTGTTCCACAAAGAAGATTTTAGGATATAGGTTGGAGAGTACATAATAATACTAATACTAATGCTAATAATATTAATAATAATAATAATATCACAGGTTTTACTGGTTTTTTGTTTTGGGTTTTTTTCCCTTCTCACTGTAAATTGGTAGTTTGCAGGTAGAATTTTAATTTTTTACCATGGGCTCTTGTGGCACATTCTTCCTCCTTTTTTACTGAGGGTTTATGAGACATGTCAGAGCAGTTATCAGCAGGTTATAATAGTGTCAAGGGGATTGTCTTGAATAGTTTCTATGGACCTTTTTTTCTTTCAACCATTCTCCAATAAAGTAGAGGTTGAAAATAATATGAAAATGGCTCAAACAAACAGGATTACTGTGATAAAAAGTGTTATGAATAATATATCACATACAAAACTGTTAAGGGCTAATATTTCCAAAAATTCATTTTAGGGGCTTGGAGGGGGGAGCCTTTTTTTACCCCTTCTCTCCTCTCACTCTCTTGCTGTCTCTACCTGTTTATTTCTGTTGTATCAGAGGAATTCCTATTTCCATAGTTAAGGTTAAGTAGTGTTTTTCAGCCCATTTTCCAATCAGGGATGAAACTCTGATTGTCTCTAGGCAATGTTGTGCTGGGGCGTGTGATTGCCAGAGTCTAAAGCCAAACTGTTGTGCAAATTATGGAAAAATAACATAAGCTGGAAAAAAAACCCCTTAATTCCTATACCCAAAAAGCTGCATAGCCACATAAAAAAATTATTGACATTTGCAGATCTAAATGTAACTTAATTTTATGTATTATTTTTATTAATTATAATTAATACCGTGCCAGTGTTTTGGGATGAGAAAGCCTGTCTGAGCAGCAGAAGCAAGTGGGTCACAGGCAGGCAGAGTTCAATAAACAAAAGCATATGTGCCCTGCAGTGCCTCTTGCCTTTCCCTCAAGCAGAGTCTGGCTAGTGAACCTTAGCGGCGCAGCTCTGGGCCCGGGAGTGAGCACTTCTGACCTTTATCAGAGCAAAAAGCTGCTGACATCAGGGGACCTCGGAGGCTGCGAGGTGCCCTCTTGCACCTACTTCTGGCGCTGCTGGAAGGGGGAGGCAGCAGGGACCAAGTGTGTCATCAAGCCTGTGCTCTGCAGGATGATGGGGAAGGAGCTGTGGTTTCCCCCTTCTCTCCGGGTCTAATTCTGCTCTTTGGTGCCTTTTGGAAGGATTTGGCTGAATTTGTTTAAACAGCAACTTTCCTAAGGGAACTCCAGCTGGGGAGGAGTGAAGGTGCCGGCATCACCTGTCTTCAGGCTCCCGTCCTGGCTGTGACAAGCATTTCTATACCTCTCCCGTGGCTACATTGCTGAAAGTTTAAAGACTGATGTATAAAACTGTGCTCTGCTACACATATTATAGCACGTATGCATATATGGATTTGTAATGTGCACAGGATCATAGTGGATATGATTTAGTGAACAAAATACTGTGGGTAAGGTACATGATAAATGCAATTTCTTCTGTAACTGCCATTTTTCACAAAAGTATGTGAGCATATTCATGCGTATACATTTAGTTAAACCAATACTGACCCTTTATGGACATAGTTAAATGAATTTATGACCACTTCATTTTTTCTTAATTCAATTATGCGTAAACATGAATTTTTGAAGGCAGAAAAATCACTGGATCCTCCAGTTTTCCATGTAACACAAGCCTGGGGACTTCAGCCAAAAATTCCTGTATCTGGGCTAAAACTAGAGCACACCTTTGAGGAAGATAGCTTATACAAATTTTTCAAGTGGTATAGACCCATTGTGTCCCTTGCTTACTTTCACTGTTACTGGGGGAGTCACATTTCCCTTCTGGCATTACCCAGTTTGCCCTTAGAGGCTCTCATTATCCCAAGCATGGTAGGAAACCCATCCTTCTCCCCAGTCTCTTACAGGTTTCAATTAAATCTCTGTAAACTGGGTATAAACCAGTTTAATGTAATTGGCATAAGTGTTTTAGTTGAAATTGGACTAATGGGTGTAGCTAAGTCCAAACAGCCTAGATTACTGGGCTTGCCGTGGTGATGTTTTTTTGGTGGTTCAGCGAGGTGCTGAGGAGGCAGAGCTCAGCCTGGCATGCTGCTGGGGTAGCGGTGCCTAATGCCCTCCTGGGCTGTCTTAGCTTGCCACAGCTGCACAGGGGTTTCGCTGGGGGTTGAGGAGAGGCACGTGTCCTTCCTTGGGCACAGGCAGAGAATAAGCAGAGAAAGAGTGACTGGAGCTGAAGCGCTGTAACTCATTAGCTGCCATAATTCCATTTGCTATCTGAATTCTACTAAAGTCTCCCTTGGGAAAAGGTGCGTTTTTAACCATGTTACCATCCTTTTGTAGACACACGAATTGTAATTTATTACCCATCAATTGCCTGGTGTTAAGTTCCTCACTTACAATTACTTAGAGTGGATGAAATGTGTTCAAATGAATAGTGCCTCGTCTATATTGAGACTGTAATGCATTAAAAACATCTTTTATCTTGGCAAGACAAAGGTTAACTTTAATTTATAAAATATTTTTCTTTAACAAAGTGTGTGTATAGAAAAGACCTGTGCAGCGGAATTCCTTGCCTATACAGACAGAAGAGTGTTTTTGTCAAATCTGCAGGCAGCGAGAGTGAAATGTTACTACTGGAATGGTGTGAATGGTTTTTTATTCATAAAAAAATAACAACATCTAAAATGAAATAAAATCTACAAATGAATGAATGAATGAGTGCTAAGAACAAATCCCATGAACTGCAGTTTTTTATGGCTCAGTCCCCAACTATTTTTAATTTTCTCCCTGCTGGAGATCGCGTCCCCATAACAGAGCTGGCAGAAGGGATCGCGTGTCAATGCCTCGGCTGCTGCAGGCAAAGTCTGGTGTGGTAGCTGAGATTTCTCTTCCCTCCTTGTGTAAGCCAGGCTGTTTGCAGCGGGCTGGCCGAGGCACTGACACGTCCTCCTTTCCTGCTTGCTCTGCTGCAGGAGAGATAACCTCTGCAAAAGGTGAAGCACACAGCTGGGGTAATAACTGCGGGAGCCGCCAGAGTTCATCTGTGGAAACCTTTCTTTCCTGTGTGCTGAAAAGGGTTTTCTGCAAGGAAAGGATATTTTTTTCACTATGAATTTACATTTGGTATTGTCCTGACATATAAAGCTAGTGAAATTACTAAATGAATTAACAAAATTTGGACTACTAACAGGGGGAACTACTTTCAGTTCCTGAACTCAAAACACTTAAAAAATATTCAGTCAATATTTACATTTCAGCCCGATGTTTTGGTGACAGGGATACTTGTTAAAGGTTCACCTAAGGTATAGCTTTAAAAATATAGCTCAGAGATGAGGCAAGTCCTCCCTGCTTCTATCACAAGTCAAATATACGTGCTTTTTACAATTTGAACTCAGTTAGACACCATCATCTTATATATCATGATTAATGGTCAGGGAACCATCCTCTTCTACATTCTCTGAAGAAGCAGATGGGCATCATTTAATTCTTGGCTTTTTCTGGCATTTTTCTTCAAACTTTATCTAATGCTTCATTTTAATGCTGTGTAGAAAACCTCAGTCTCACCTCAGAGCACTATTATTCTGACCATGATAGTTGGACCATGGCAGAAGCTTGTTTTATCCTCTCTTATTCCCTCTGATACTGTACTCCTCCCTCCTCCCCCTTAGCCCTGAGATGCTTCACCCCCTCTGCCCCGCTGCAGATCCCTGAGCTTTTCTAGTCTTGCTGCTAGCATTTCTCTTGCACTTGTGAATCTTCTCGATGTGTGGTCTTTAAAATCCAACTTGTCCCATGTTCAGTGTCTCCCACCTTAGACCGAACCCTGCTCCTTTCCCGCAGATAGGGCCTGGGGAGGAGAACAGCACAATCCAACAAGGCGAAGTTTGTAATTTGTACCTCTCAGCTGTCCCGGCCCATGTCAAGCTGCCCACCTCGCCCGGGCAGAGTTGTGCCGCGTTGGCTCGCTGCCACTCGGCGCCCAGGCTTGCCCACCAGCTGGAGCTGCCTGTGCTGGCAGGCAGGCAGGCTCTGCCCAGCGTGGTGGTGGGACACACGGAGCAATGCCCTCAGCAGCGTGGCGGCATGGGCAACGCTGCGCTGTCAAACCCCTGCTTTCCCCAGCCAGGGAAAGGAGGGAAGCATTAAGATGTGCAGTGGGGAGGGAGGGTGGCAGTTTGCTCTCCAGTAGATGTGATATGCTTTCAGAATATTTATAAGCTTTGTTTGGGGCTTTGTTTTGTTATTTTGATAATAACTGAACATCTGTATATTTTTTGTCTTCCAATTCCTATGCAGATGTATGTACAGCAGAGAGGTCAAATGCTGATAAAATCCCCAAAACTGGAAAACTTGTGGTTTGACCATTTCATTCATTGAGGCTCAAGACATTTGGTGTCAGCACTTTGACATTTTTCTCTTTCCAGGGTGTTGATTCACATTTTCATATCTAACTAGGGATGTGGCAGGTAATGGAAGGATGGAGGAGGTTTCCCACTGCAGGGGGTGCAGGCTGCCTTCTGTGGGGCTGGATTTTTCAAAGGCACTGAGCACTCCTCTTCTAAAAATTATAACCCTCTTCGGATGTCTCAAAATCAAAGGGCCACTGAAGGAACTATAGGCTATTAATTTGTCTCAGTTTTTAATTAGGTGAAACTGCACTTTAGCCTTTTCCAGCCTGTGAGACTTTTGACTGTTTCTCTTGCATGTCTCTCAGTCTAAATGGCAAGTGTCTGGTGTCACTGCTACCAACTGGAATGAGAACGACTTCTGGCAGCAATTTGCCGGTCCCTGAGGACTTGCGACATTTCCATGTCATCCTCCTCATCAGAGGAGTATGGCGTTAATGGCATAGATCTTCCCTCTGAGTCAGCGCAGTGGCTGGCGCTAGTTAATACAGGAGAAGGTATCAAAATCACCTGATGGAATAATTTATTCAAAAAGAAAATTTCTTCTTAACTCCCATCAGTAAGCCTGAAGTGGTGGCACCTGTACGCCTCTGAGACTGAGGGACACAGAGGGGTGGCCCACGTGCCCACTCTGCAGCTGCAGAAGTCCCCCTTTCTCCCTCCAGGCTTGTGCTCCTTGTCTCCTTCTGTGGGAAGCCTGGGTGCCAGGGACAGGGTGGCCCCCAGGCCTCCACAGGGACTCACAGCAGGTGGCAGCAAGGAGTGCTGTGACTCCCCTCCTTGAGACAGCTGTAAATAACGTTGGATGCGGTTAATGCCTTCAGGCCTGATTATGATTTGGGGACAGTGAGTTCTACAAGTTCCTCTGCGATGCATGGGAGCAGGGAGAGTATATGTTGTTTGTCACCAGTTTTAACTTTCTTTTCAGCTCTAGGTGGTCTGTTCCCATGTTCCTCACCACTGTCAGGGTCATGTAGACCTCTTGGTTTGTCGCTCATCTTGGGGTGCTTTCTGGTTTTGCTAAATTTTTTCTATGTTGCACAAATAGTAGTGCTGTACTTAATACCTACCTTTTTATACAGGTAATTTTTAACATCTTCCAACACTACTTTCCTAATCGCAAGGAAAGCTAACGTTATTTCTGTGCCTTGTCTTAACCGCTGCAGTCCCCTTTTCACCCAGCCATTGGTGGACATTTTACATCAAGAGATTGAGCTAATCCAGAGTGTTACTGGGCTCTCGATCAATTCCTGACGACTGGTATACTTCCCAGTTTATAGTGCCACACTTCTGTCAGTGCTAGATTTTATCTGCCACTGTGCTTCCCATTTGTCTACTGGTGGGATCCTTTACAGGCTCTTCCAGCCTCTATTATCCTCAGAGCTTTGTGTCAAATGCAAATATTGTTAATTGCTATTTGCATTACAAGAGCGATTACATCTCGCTGTTCTTTAATTCCTGATTTATTTATGAATATTTTCAACATTGACTTGGCTTTGCCAAGGTGAAAATTGACTATTTATTTTGTTACTTTGCCAGTCTAACCCATAGCAGTTCTTTGCTGCTTGTCCAATGACTACCCAATTTTCTTATTAGTCTCTATGAGGGATTTGTTGAAGGCTTGAAATTCTCAGTACAAGGGAAGAGACTACATTACTTCATTCAGTCTCCTCTTGACACGTACAAGAATTAGATCTGTGGAGACATGGCTTGTCTTATTTTAGCTAGCCTAATTCATTTCATCATACATTGTTCATCAAGATATGTGCTCGTTAAGTTATGTTTGCTCAGCATCTCCTCCTTGGAACCGCAATCCACAACACCTTGCTGCCTTCATTATGTGTGAAAAGGGTAAAGTATCTACAAGTGTCTGTATATATCTGCGCTTGCATATTGACTGAAATTTCTGTTCTGGTCTAAATCCTCATATGGACACTCTTAGCATTTAAGAATAATTATACTGAAGTAAGTATTATGGAAGAGACTTCAAAGCACTTTTGTCCCAGGGGCTTTTCTACATGAGAAAGTCATACAGGTAGGACAAGAGTTTAAAATTAGTTTATTCTATGGGCACGGGGCTGCCTTCAATCACTTCAGTTTACCACTTGGGAAGTGATTTTCAAGCTATCTGAAAAGGTTTAAAATACTCATATTCCAGGTAACTGTGCCCACACAGGAGAGTTAGACCAGAAGAGCTAACAGTTAACTGTATCAGTATAATTAACTATACTGGCACTGAAAAAACTTCCTGTAAGGACAAATCCTAAATTTTGTGTTACTAAAAAAAAAAAAATACTCAAGATATCTGTGTCTAGGCTTGTATTGTTAACTGGTATTTAAGATAATCTGATAAAGCAAAAGAAATTTTGAGACTAAAATCTCCAAATACTTTAAAGGGAGCATTCTGTTGATACAGGCTTGCCTTCATGTTTGGGTGAAGGCTGATATCCACTTTTGACTCCTATCATTATTACTTCCTCAAGCTGGTAAAGGCTACTGAAATGGGAACTTTGTGCATCTGTCCTTTTCCTAGTATTAGGCAATTCTTATGACATTTGTAGTTTGCTGATAGACTGCAGAGAAGCCAGATGCTTTATGGCTTTTCTCCATTGTTATTGTCAGATTCTTACAACTGAGTGAATACAGCGTGAGAGCATAAAAACGAAAGTCTGTGTTATGCATTTGCCTGTGCTAAATTAGATCTTGGGTCTCCAGAAAGAGACAGAAATTTTAGATGTTGCATGTCTGGGCTGAGACCATGTGTTTCATTCAAAATTAACTGACAGAAATAGTAATGACGTGCTTTGAATTTGTTAGGGGTGTTTCTGCATTTTCTATGATATTTTCAGACAGAGTGCCATGGCAAGGCCATTTATAACACTCTCTTCCATAAAGATGCAGTGCTACAGCAACTGTGAGCTTTCTGTACTTTGCAAAGCAGATGCCAACAGCAGAAGACAGGGATCCTCTTTGCAATGGCTTTCGTGGTTGTGAAACTGAAGGAACTTGAATTTAAACCTTCAGTGGATGACTTTCCCTGAGGTACCGTATTCCAGTAAAATCCACTGCCCTATTTTTTCATGGGATGTGTAATCAAATATAATGAGATCTATGGTAATTTAAAAGTTCTGATGTGGTCAAGAGGGGGGAGGAATCTTGTTGGAGCTCCTGAGCATGTCAACGAGTGACCCCATCACTGAACAGCTGTTATTTGATGACGTGCCTTGGAGAAGTCAGATAGTTTATGTCCTTTCTACCCCACACATTTGTTATGCTGCTTTATACACATTGTGCCTCTCTCTCAAGTCTCCCAATGACATATACAACCCACAGAAGTTAGTGTAAAACCAGCCATGCATCCATCAGCTCTGAGGGAAGAAATTTACTAGCTTGGGTTTTGTTTGCTTTTTTTTTTCTTTTTCTTTTTCTTTTTCTTTTCCTTTTTTTTTTTTTTTTACTAGAGGAACTATTAAGCTAAGTGCTCTGTGGTAGTTTCATCCCACTGTAGTAAAGACCTGTGATATCCCACCTATCCCCACTCTTTTTAATCCTTATATTAAGTCTCATATGCACTTGTTCATGTAACCCCAAGTATGAGGGACTATACATTGCCTTCCTTCCTAATGATCATAGAATCACAGAATCATAGAATCATTTGGTTGGAAAAGACCTTTAAGATCATCAAGTCCAACCGTACCTGTCCACTACTAAACCATGTCCCTAAGCACCTCATCTACCCATCTTTTAAATACCTCCAGGGATGGGGACTCGACCACTTCCCTGGGCAGCCTGTTCCAATACTTGACAACCCTCTCCGTGAAGAAGTTTTTCCTAATATCTAATCTAAACCTCCCCTGGCACAACTTGAGGCCATTGCCTCTCGTCCTATTGTTTGTTACTTGGGAGAAGAGACCGACACCCACCTCTCTACAACCTCCTTTCAGGTAGTTGTAGAGGGTGATAAGGTCTTCCCTGAGCCCCCTCTTCTCCAGGCTAAACGATCCCAGTTCCCTCAGTCGCTCCTCATAAGACTTGTGCTTCAGAACCCTCACCAGCTTTGTTGCCCTTCTCTGGACACGCTCCAGCAACTCAATGTCCTTCTTGTAGTGAGGAGCCCAAAACTGAACACAGTACTCGAGGTGCAGCCTCACCAGTGCCGAGCACAGGGTAAGGATGACTTCCCTGGTCCTACTGGCCACACTTTCTGCTACAAGCCAGGATGCCGTTAGCCTTCTTGGCCACCTGGGCACACTGCTGGCTCATATTCAGTCGGCTGTCGACCAATACCCCCAGATCCTTCTCTGCCAAGCAGCTTTCCAGCCACTCTTCCCCAAGCCTGTAGCGTTGCATGAGGTTGTTGTGGCCCAAGTGCAGGACCCGGCCTTGTTGAACCTCATACAATTGGTCAAAGCCCATTGGTCCAGCCTGTCCAGGTCCCTCTGTAGAGCCTTCCTACCCTCAAGCAGGTCAACACTTCCACCCAGCTTAGTGTCATCTGCAAACTTACTGAGGGTACACTCGGTCCCCTCGTCCAGGTCGTTGATAAAGATGTTGAACAGAACTGGCCCCAACACCGAGTCCTGGGGAACACCACTTGTGACGGGCCTCCAACTGGATTTAACTCCATTCACCACCACCCTTTGGGCCCAGCCATCCAGCCAGTTTTTTACCCAGCAAAGAGCATGCCTGTCCAGGCCATGGGCAGCCAGTTTCTCCAGGAGAATGCTGTGGGAGACAGTGTCAAAGGCTTTACTGAAGTCCAGGTAGACAACATCCACAGCCTTTCCCTCATCCACTAAGCGGGTCACCTTGTCATAGAAGGAGATCAGGTTAGTCAAGCAGGATCTGCCTTTCATAAACCCGTCTTCCTCATTGTCACCTTTCTTCCACTCTTACTTTTCCCTCTAGGGTTTAACAACATTACAAGTTTTTCCTGTTCACTAAGTCCTTTCTGAAGACCATTTTCTCTGTCCCAATATTTACTTATGTCATTGCATAGGCCTTCAGCTCTCCAATATTCCCTGGGAATGACACCTTCTGCTACTATATAAAAGAAAAAAATAAGTGGTGTTCTGGTGGCTCACATGTCATTATGACTTTGACAAAGAAAACTGCAAATCAAAGAGATTTTAGTACTTGGATTGGCTACGTTAGGGATTAAGCAGGTATTGGGGCATTATATTTGGGGAGTAGTTTGGACTCCTCACTATTTGTTACAAGTAGAGTGAAGGAAAAGCATGAAACCATGTACGATTGCCCACTTGTTTGTCAAAGCGGGGGAGAATTCTGCCATTCCACTTTTTCACTTGTTAAGGTGTGGGTGACATGTGGGGCTACAGCTAATTAAGAAATTCTTGCAGAACAGCTTTTCTGTCAGGCAGTGCTGATTCGACAAAATTGGAAGGTTTCACAAGGGATATTTATATATGTATCTCTAATCCAGTCTCACAGGAAGTTATTAAAATGTTTGGTTTTGAAAGGTCAGTGCATTCTGTCTTTAATATAATTTATAATATAGAAATTGAAATAGTAAAGCAGAAGCAAATATTCGTATCTTTTATGACAAAACTTTTTTGAATTTTTTTCTACAAAATATTGCCTTTTTCTCTTTATTTTCCAATCTCAGAATACCCAGGCTTTCTCCAAGCCCAGGTCAGTTTCAGCAAGCTCTTTTGGTGGCACTATCCAACTGTCCAACTTCTGTACAAGTTTCTATGCCTTTGTGAGAATAAGGGAAAGATAATAGCAAGTATGTATATATGTATGTATGTATCTATATACATATATACACTTATGCATACTAAGTGCACACATTATGTGTGTCATTAACTCTATTCTTGGAAAGATTACTCTAATTCAATTTATAAAACCTATTCTTTCACAATTTTCTTTACCTCCATGAGTACCTACCTTCCTTGGAAATTGTGTCTTTCTTATCCTCAAGCTCTTTCCATTCTTTATTTTTTAAGTATCTTCAAGATGTTAAATGTGTGATACTAATATTTGTCACAAAAAGTTGCAAACCATACCCTTCTGAAGTATTAGAAGTGACTATGCAGAAAATTCTCAAATTATAGCATTTTATTTGAGCAAAATTATATTTTACTATACAAAAAAAGTCTTGTAAATATAGAGTTAACAGAAAAATGAAATAGATTACATTAATTGCTTTTGACAAAAACACTCAAGTAAATGGAATTTATTGAAGTTGTTGACACTAAGAAAAGAACTTTTACAGTGATAATTTCTTTAATGCTTCCTTTGAAGCCATTTGCAGAATACAGTGACTGCAGACACGCATTTATGGCTGGTTTCATCCAAGTCATTGTTGCTACTGAAGTGGGAGCTATTTTCTAAATAAAGTCTATATTATCTGTGTATCACAGGTCCTTCCAGAGGCTCAGAGCCAGAAGAAACCAATAAGATCTGCATTATACAAGTCCTACAGATTAACTTCTGCAGCTGTGTGACACACCAGGACTGCTCAGCCGGCGCCCTGAGCTGCTCCATTACTCCCTTTCACTAAAGGGACTTCAGGTGCAAACTGGGAATAAGGCCAGGCCATGTTGCTAATTTTGTAAGCTTGTTTCCAAACAGTCTTCTCCCAAGAGGGCATTGCTTGCTTTCCCGTGCCATGGGGAGATGCGTGTCTCCCCCTAAGTGGGCGCCGGGACTGGTGGGTACGGGCTGGCGTGTGACCAGGGTGTGCCTGTGCACCGGAGCGCGTGGCTGGGGCTGGCATCTATGCCTCTGTTGTACGGCAGGCCTGACTTGACAAACAGGCAGTTAAAAAAGGAGTTTGCGAATCTTGGCATTGGTAAATCATCCAAATTTGGCCATTCATCTTTTAACAGCTATGTATTTTATTGTTCTGTAGGAAAACTCTGTCAGGCAACTGAAAGATTTTCACCAAAGAAAAGCAGCCTGCTGTATATTTTCTTTCTCTTTATCCTTGGAATTCAGCTGGCATTAAATAACAATATATTTATATTTCTCTGCTTTTATTTCTTTGTTTCGAGTTCTGGAAAGTGTCCTTACATAGCAAACTACTTGAGAAAAGGCCTCTTACAGCCCTTTTTTAGGACAAAGATGCTGATATATTTATACAGTTGCAGTGAGATTTGGATGCCTGTACCTTGTACAATTAGCAAAGTCACATCCTAGAAAAGAAATTAGCTATACCAGTGGAAAGGAGGGATAATCATGTCAATACCAGGAACAACTACCAGCACAGCTGTTTCAGTCAAACACCCGAGCTCTGCCAGCACAGGCTTGTCAATGGATACCTGCAGCAGGCACTTCTCACTGACCGCTGTCAGTCATGGAAGGCACGTGGTGAACGGCCTTCCCACTTTCCCAGGAGAAATGGATTTAACAATACGCACGGTGCTTTTCTGAATTATGGTCTCTGCTTTTAAACATATATAAATGAGCAGTTTAACAAGGGAATTTGCATTCTGCAGCCCTCAACTGGAGCCCTGTCTTTAAATTCAAGGTACTATCCCTGGAACAGCAACATTTTTCTTCCTTGATTGCACCTACGTGATGTTCCCGCAGGCACATTTCTGAATACTAGACATCGCGATTTGCATATCTATTTTAACTCTTTTAAATTGTGTCTTTACAACAATACGATGACAGAATTTGTCATCCCAAATGACACTTTGTTTCTCGGGGGTCAGTGCTTTGTGGTTTTTGTTTGAAATAGCACAAGAATTACAGCTAAGGGCAGGGGATGAAAAATGACTGGATATCTTACAATCAGCATAGGGGCCTCCACAAAGGAACAACAGCAATAATAGCAAACACATTCATCTGTGAACTCCATAGGATATCATTAAACACTGATTTTCTATGTCTTTAAACAAATACTTAATATTCTGTTTTCAGTTAAGCAAAAAAAACATTTAGGAATCACTGTGTTACACTGGATCGGTATAAGTTTGTCTAACAGATTATTAAGTCCCTGACAGCAGCCAATACTGGCTGTTTCAGAAGAAGCTACAAGAAACACATTAATGATCAATTATGGAATAATCTGCCTTTTGGGCAGCAATTCACAATTTTTACATGCTAGTCACTTTTAGCAAAAATGATACTGGTTGTACCATACCACTGTGTGCAGATATGAATAATGGGATTACTGTCTTCCCTTATGAACATTCTTTGAGCAGTCTAATGGTTTAAAAGTCAAGGTGGCCCCTGATTAAATAAATTACAATCAGTTAGGGGGTTTTGTACTTTTCAGGGGGTGGTAAGGTGAAGGGGGCTTCATGGCTATTGAGTAAATTATACTTCACAGTTCCCTTACTGTATCTAGAGAGAGCCTGAAACAACCATTCTGTCATTATACTATTTAGGATCCTGAAGAACAACTCAGAGACGCGTGTCTTCCTCCCATTTTCGCCAGCCTCGGTTTGGTTTTGTGGCCTTTGCAGAAGTCTGTGCTTCTCACTTTGAGAAATCTTGCAGGATGAGATGCTTCTTCCAGACCCCAAGTTACATGTTTTGTGGGTTTGCATCCCTGCATTGTACATGATTAAACAGAAATTCTGTAATTGCAAAAGCATGCGTTAATACTTCTTGGTAATTTCTATTTGGAACAATGGCTGTTTGTCCGAACCTAACAAACACTTTTATCATCCTTGAGTTCTGATCATGCTAAGATTAGGGCAAGTTTTTACCTACTGAATAAGAGTCTATGTCTAGTTTTATTTTTCAGGGTTTATAAATTCTATTTTTTTAGATTTTTGAGCTGACTCGGATTGATTTTGTGGGAATGGTAAGGAGATCACATGCAAATTTTTCAGAATTAAACAAATTTTAAGATGGGAAGAATGTAGAAGAAATAGTATTTTTCAATGCTTTTTGTGTGTCCCTTGCTGGAGTATCTTGCTGAGAAATAACTGGGAGCTTAGTTGCTCTGAGGGGTTTTGCACATCTGAAAAATCTTGAGCTCTGACAAGGAAGAGAGAGAAGAGGAATAGAGAGATTGGTATTACACCCTAGTGACTTTCCATGCTCTAGGGATAGTATCTGACATGAGTTAGACCTACTTAAGTTTTAGATCTAATAACCTTCACTCATTTGCTTCTGGTTTTGGGACATTTTTTATCATCATATGGTCTTAGTGCTGCACTTTTGTGTTGAAAAAGCTGTTCTGAGTCATTGCATCCCCTACCGGAAGTTGAACTGAAAAAAGGTCCCATACAAGCACTAAATACAGCGGGGTTTGCTGCAGAGGCACAGTTGGCTGGGTAGCCCGCTGCAGCTGGGGATGCAGCTGAGTCAGGGATCTGCAGGACTGAACTTCATGGGGGGACCGAACAGCTCATCTGCCACTCAGGGAGGCACATGTGAGACAGGGAGGGACTGAGAAAAGATCTGATGTGCAGCTAACCCAGTAACAGTGACAGCACTGAAAAAGCAAATCTGATTATTATAATCTTTGTGTCTCTCTTGAATACTATCCGAGTTGCTAGTCTACATATAAAAAAGCGAAATGCCATGCAAGTCCCCTGTGTATTGTTCTTTTCCCTATTGTTCTTAATGACTGATCAGTTATATAAAATAGGTACAACTCTTTGATAATGCTTATGTAAGTACCTGTTTAGTAATCCTTCTCTGAACATCACATTTTAACTGGTAGAATTTATTAACATTTATATTACTGTAGAGCTGAGAGGCATCAGCTAGGTTATAACTATGTTGCGCTAGGTACTTTAAAAAGAGGGACTATCAGCCTGCCACATGAATCCTTGCTCCATATATTTATTTCATGAAATATATCTTCTATATTTGCATTAATGGGAGGTGACAGAACATTGCAAAATTGACCAGCAATTTACAGCGTCTTTATTTTTTAATTAAAAACATAAATATGCTTCTATGTAGCAAAGGGAAGTTTGCTAAAATGAATTCAGAACTACTTAACAAGCTTCCTTCCTTCCACCCACAGCTATAGAGGAATTTTCCATAAAGATATAGAAATAATTTGGTTTTTAAAAATATCAATGAATGAATGAAGAAATAATCACAAGCTTTTACCCTTTTAGGCCAATATAGCAGTATGTGAAAGATTAACTTTCAGCAATACATAAATAATGACTCAAAACTCACAAATAATGCCTTTGTCAGTTATCAAGGAATCAAACATAATTTTAACAACTGAATGTAGACTGAATCCTTGGGACTATCATCTGCTCACTATCCTATGCGAATAGGAATAAAATTGGGCTTATTGTGTCCAACTTAGCAGGACTAGCATTATAGCATACCAGTACTTTGTATTTGCAGGTGGTGTGTTTAAGTATTTCATTTTAACGCACCCTTAATCCAAGGATGGGCACATAAATAACCTAGAGTGGGTGGCAAGGCTACAGAGGGAATAAAGTAAATATTTCTAATAATTATACTAATTTTTTATGTTAGACCAGTTTTCTAGGAGTTCTTGGCAATGTATACTTCAAAGCTAGATTAAATCTTATGAACAGTTAGCATTAGGTAGAGTTTTGTACAATTTTGACATAAACAAGAGAATTGTTCTCACCATTAGCGTTTCCTTTATTTGTTCCATGAGATAATGATCCTAATGTTTGTTCAGACACGTATGCAAGATATAAATCTTGAATTTTTGTCTTTAATTATAAAATTCCTTAAGATTAACCCTTCCAGATGTTCCAGGTTATAATTATAGGGTGTATAAACTTCAGCCATTGCAACAAGTTTACCATTTCAGTGCCAACATTAGTGAAGAACAAATAGTTTGTCTGTAATCTGAAAAAGAAATGATCTTGTAATGATGGAAGGGATTCCCAGTGACAGCAGTCAAAACTTGGTGCTGCATTTACAAAAAAACCCTAAATGTTGCAATTTCTAAGTCCTGTGCCTCACTCCAGCTGTCCATGAGACAGCTTTCAAATCCAGCACCTGATTTCTGCCACATTTGGAAGGAGAATAGAACTGTCAAAGGTAATAGATGACTGGATAAAATTGAAGAGCCCTATTATTGCTCCCAATCTGCAACATGAGTTCAGCACCTATTAGACATCAGAAAATGATCATAGGATCTTAACATTGGGCTCCACAAAGTGATAGGACACCAAGATTCAGTAGTTCTGCTGCTCTTAGAACTAGTTATCAATAAGGATGAAATTGAAGTTACTATACGTGTGGTGGGAGCAAAATTCAAAGAGCTGAATTCACTTGGTGTTCTGAAAGAGCTGATGCACAGTCAGAAGTGGGGTAGTTCATGACCCAGCCTGTAAAAGATTTTTAAGCAGGGTATGATTATATGAGGGGCTTGAAGAGCAGCACATGTAGACCTTACATTTAGGCAGGCAGAAAAAGTGATCTGAGACAGGCACTTTTGTCTGAGTTCAAGGAAGGAAAAATTGAAGACATGGTGGTGAGTGGAAGGTAAAGAGGCAAAAAGATAAATTTGGCCAGACCAGTCTGCTATCTATCCCTGGCAAAGCAGCTTATTTTTAAACACAGAAAATGCAGTTGATCTAATCTACCACACTTCACCTGAAGGACTCCTTGGTACAGGATGTTGTTGATGCTTGTAGTTCATGTAAATTGATAAAGCAGTCAGAAAAATTCATTGAAGAAAAGTCCCTCCAAGGCTATTAAATATATAGACACCTGTTCTGATTAGGAAGTCTCTGAGCCATACATTAATGGAGGTAAGGAGACACTTTGGGGGAAGCAAAGCTGTATATTCACCCCATTTTTATTCTCTTTCATAGACATTTGATGTTGACAGATGGACCTTTAGTCTGATCAGTATGACCATGCTCATACTCCTGTGTTCTTATCTGAACTGCACTGAATTATGTGAAAGGAAGTGATTAATTAAGCTGGAGAAGATGTGGAAATAATTCCAGAATTTTAAGATGGATAAAGCAAGGGCTGTATAAGCAATCACAGCAGTGATCCTTCCCCTCTGCTCACCACTGGTGAGACCATACCTGGTGTACAGTGCTCCATTCTGGGATCCCCAGTACAAAAGAGATGCAGAGCTCTTGCAGAGAGTCCAGTGAAGGACCACAAAGATGATTAAGGGACTGGAGCATCTCACTTATGAGAAAAGGCTGAGAGGTCTGGGACTGTTTAGTCCACAGAAGAGAAGGTTCAGGGGCATTTTATTAATGTATATAAACACCTGAAGGGAAGGTACAAAGAGGACAAAGCCAGGCTCTTTTCAGTGGTGCCCAGTGACAGGACCAGAGGGACAGAAACCAATGGGCACAAACTGAAACACAGGAGGCCATCTGAACATCAAGGAACACTTTTTTACTGTGAGGGTGACTGAGCACTGGCACAGGTTGCCCAGAGAGGCTATGGAGTCTCCATCCTTGGAGATATTCAAAAGCCATCTGGACACAGTCAGGGGCAACTGGCTTTAGGTGGCCCTGCTTGAGCAAAGGGGTTGGACCAGATGACCTCCAGAGGTCCCTTCCAACCTCAGCCATGCTGCGATTCTCTGACTGCAGAGAATGGAGGCAGGTGATAGAAGTCCTCAAAGGTAGCTTCTAGGTCACATGTTATTTTCCTGGTACCCTGAAATACCTCAAAATATAAAGCTGGGGTACACATTAAATTTGCTGACTAAACAAAGCTGGGTCTCACTGTTAGTGAAAGCGGTGACTGGAGTAAGGTACAGAAGGAATTTGAGAACCCTGAAGTCAGAAAAAATAAAAATAGAAAACTAACACAAAGTACCAGGTCCTGCTTATCAGCTGGAGAAACAGAAGAAAGAGACTTGGAGTGCTAGCCAGTTATGGGGTTAAGATCAAAGCTGTGTGCTTTTGGGTCCCTACCAGTAGCTTTACTTTGCTTTAATATATTTCCAACCTTAGCAGTAGAACACAGTCCACCTAAATTAGCTGCCATGAATTTCCCCACAAAGAAAGGACTTGGCATTAACTGACAAGTTTTCTGGATCACGTGCTGTGCAGGGAGTTGCACAGAGATAGCTTGTAGAGACGGCACTTCTGTGGAGCCCAAAACACTGCACCCCGGTCCACTTGGGACCTAGGCCACTCTTCCAGCCACTTTTGCTTTGTTCAGTTTTCCCCTTGTCATGGGATCAAATTTTCACAAACTTGTATTAACCAACAGTTTATTATGTTTGGAGGAGAAGAAGCTGCCTTCCCACTTCCGGGGAAGTTGCGACATGGTGGAAGCAAGACTGCAGGAGTCAGGGGTCCAGACAGTGGTCAGATGTGGAGCCGGGCTCAGAAGTCAAGGGGTGAGCGCATTCAGAGGGAAGGAACAGAGATCCACCTTCTTCCACTTGGATTCTTTCACTTCTTTTGTTTATTTTTAAATACAGGAATTTTGTAATATAAAATGCATAAATTGNACCTGTTCTGATTAGGAAGTCTCTGAGCCATACATTAATGGAGGTAAGGAGACACTTTGGGGGAAGCAAAGCTGTATATTCACCCCATTTTTATTCTCTTTCATAGACATTTGATGTTGACAGATGGACCTTTAGTCTGATCAGTATGACCATGCTCATACTCCTGTGTTCTTATCTGAACTGCACTGAATTATGTGAAAGGAAGTGATTAATTAAGCTGGAGAAGATGTGGAAATAATTCCAGAATTTTAAGATGGATAAAGCAAGGGCTGTATAAGCAATCACAGCAGTGATCCTTCCCCTCTGCTCACCACTGGTGAGACCATACCTGGTGTACAGTGCTCCATTCTGGGATCCCCAGTACAAAAGAGATGCAGAGCTCTTGCAGAGAGTCCAGTGAAGGACCACAAAGATGATTAAGGGCCTGGAGCATATCACTTATGAGAAAAGGCTGAGAGGTCTGGGACTGTTTAGTCCACAGAAGAGAAGGTTCAGGGGCATTTTATTAATGTATATAAACACCTGAAGGGAAGGTACAAAGAGGACAAAGCCAGGCTCTTTTCAGTGGTGCCCAGTGACAGGACCAGAGGGACAGAAACCAATGGGCACAAACTGAAACACAGGAGGCCATCTGAACATCAAGGAACACTTTTTTACTGTGAGGGTGACTGAGCACTGGCACAGGTTGCCCAGAGAGGCTATGGAGTCTCCATCCTTGGAGATATTCAAAAGCCATCTGGACACAGTCAGGGGCAACTGGCTTTAGGTGGCCCTGCTTGAGCAAAGGGGTTGGACCAGATGACCTCCAGAGGTCCCTTCCAACCTCAGCCATGCTGCGATTCTCTGACTGCAGAGAATGGAGGCAGGTGATAGAAGTCCTCAAAGGTAGCTTCTAGGTCACATGTTATTTTCCTGGTACCCTGAAATACCTCAAAATATAAAGCTGGGGTACACATTAAATTTGCTGACTAAACAAAGCTGGGTCTCACTGTTAGTGAAAGCGGTGACTGGAGTAAGGTACAGAAGGAATTTGAGAACCCTGAAGTCAGAAAAAATAAAAATAGAAAACTAACACAAAGTACCAGGTCCTGCTTATCAGCTGGAGAAACAGAAGAAAGAGACTTGGAGTGCTAGCCAGTTATGGGGTTAAGATCAAAGCTGTGTGCTTTTGGGTCCCTACCAGTAGCTTTACTTTGCTTTAATATATTTCCAACCTTAGCAGTAGAACACAGTCCACCTAAATTAGCTGCCATGAATTTCCCCACAAAGAAAGGACTTGGCATTAACTGACAAGTTTTCTGGATCACGTGCTGTGCAGGGAGTTGCACAGAGATAGCTTGTAGAGACGGCACTTCTGTGGAGCCCAAAACACTGCACCCCGGTCCACTTGGGACCTAGGCCACTCTTCCAGCCACTTTTGCTTTGTTCAGTTTTCCCCTTGTCATGGGATCAAATTTTCACAAACTTGTATTAACCAACAGTTTATTATGTTTGGAGGAGAAGAAGCTGCCTTCCCACTTCCGGGGAAGTTGCGACATGGTGGAAGCAAGACTGCAGGAGTCAGGGGTCCAGACAGTGGTCAGATGTGGAGCCGGGCTCAGAAGTCAAGGGGTGAGCGCATTCAGAGGGAAGGAACAGAGATCCACCTTCTTCCACTTGGATTCTTTCACTTCTTTTGTTTATTTTTAAATACAGGAATTTTGTAATATAAAATGCATAAATTGNGCCATACATTAATGGAGGTAAGGAGACACTTTGGGGGAAGCAAAGCTGTATATTCACCCCATTTTTATTCTCTTTCATAGACATTTGATGTTGACAGATGGACCTTTAGTCTGATCAGTATGACCATGCTCATACTCCTGTGTTCTTATCTGAACTGCACTGAATTATGTGAAAGGAAGTGATTAATTAAGCTGGAGAAGATGTGGAAATAATTCCAGAATTTTAAGATGGATAAAGCAAGGGCTGTATAAGCAATCACAGCAGTGATCCTTCCCCTCTGCTCACCACTGGTGAGACCATACCTGGTGTACAGTGCTCCATTCTGGGATCCCCAGTACAAAAGAGATGCAGAGCTCTTGCAGAGAGTCCAGTGAAGGACCACAAAGATGATTAAGGGACTGGAGCATCTCACTTATGAGAAAAGGCTGAGAGGTCTGGGACTGTTTAGTCCACAGAAGAGAAGGTTCAGGGGCATTTTATTAATGTATATAAACACCTGAAGGGAAGGTACAAAGAGGACAAAGCCAGGCTCTTTTCAATGGTGCCCCGTGACAGGACCAGAGGGACAGAAACCAATGGGCACAAACTGAAACACAGGAGGCCATCTGAACATCAAGGAACACTTTTTTACTGTGAGGGTGACTGAGCACTGGCACAGGTTGCCCAGAGAGGCTATGGAGTCTCCATCCTTGGAGATATTCAAAAGCCATCTGGACACAGTCAGGGGCAACTGGCTTTAGGTGGCCCTGCTTGAGCAAAGGGGTTGGACCAGATGACCTCCAGAGGTCCCTTCCAACCTCAGCCATGCTGCGATTCTCTGACTGCAGAGAATGGAGGCAGGTGATAGAAGTCCTCAAAGGTAGCTTCTAGGTCACATGTTATTTTCCTGGTACCCTGAAATACCTCAAAATATAAAGCTGGGGTACACATTAAATTTGCTGACTAAACAAAGCTGGGTCTCACTGTTAGTGAAAGCGGTGACTGGAGTAAGGTACAGAAGGAATTTGAGAACCCTGAAGTCAGAAAAAATAAAAATAGAAAACTAACACAAAGTACCAGGTCCTGCTTATCAGCTGGAGAAACAGAAGAAAGAGACTTGGAGTGCTAGCCAGTTATGGGGTTAAGATCAAAGCTGTGTGCTTTTGGGTCCCTACCAGTAGCTTTACTTTGCTTTAATATATTTCCAACCTTAGCAGTAGAACACAGTCCACCTAAATTAGCTGCCATGAATTTCCCCACAAAGAAAGGACTTGGCATTAACTGACAAGTTTTCTGGATCACGTGCTGTGCAGGGAGTTGCACAGAGATAGCTTGTAGAGACGGCACTTCTGTGGAGCCCAAAACACTGCACCCCGGTCCACTTGGGACCTAGGCCACTCTTCCAGCCACTTTTGCTTTGTTCAGTTTTCCCCTTGTCATGGGATCAAATTTTCACAAACTTGTATTAACCAACAGTTTATTATGTTTGGAGGAGAAGAAGCTGCCTTCCCACTTCCGGGGAAGTTGCGACATGGTGGAAGCAAGACTGCAGGAGTCAGGGGTCCAGACAGTGGTCAGATGTGGAGCCGGGCTCAGAAGTCAAGGGGTGAGCGCATTCAGAGGGAAGGAACAGAGATCCACCTTCTTCCACTTGGATTCTTTCACTTCTTTTGTTTATTTTTAAATACAGGAATTTTGTAATATAAAATGCATAAATTGCCCCTTAGGACTTCTTTTAAAGCATTGTCAGGATGGTGTGTATATAGTCCCTATTGGAAATCATAGCCTATAACCAGGTGAGAAGTAGTTCTTGGCTCTCCTCGGGACCCTTGCGAAGGGTGCAGATCTGTTCCCCATCAGGGCATGTCACCCCTAGGCCAGCGGCAGTGCTGCTGGGCATGCTTCCCACTAGGAGAAGGTAACCTCAAGCAGAAGAGACCATCATGGACCCCTATCTCAGTGTTTAAGCCGTATTTCCAACAAGCTTTTTGGGTGGATTTGAACTTTGGCAGTACCTAAATGAAGTAGCTATTTTGATTGACTTGTTAATCATAAGTCCTGAGGCTGGCTGACTCTGAAATTGATGGTCCAACCAAATAATTCCCTGGAGAGCTGAGTATTTATTACCTTTCCCCAATGTGAAAATAATTAAACATAAATTTTATTTAAAGTGGGAAGGTTAGAAAGAATTCAACTATTTAGAGTCACTGACTTGTTGAGAATGTTCTTCCCAAATCTAACAAGCACTAAATATGTTGTGGCTAAATTTGGCTCTTCACTGACTATAGTTAAACATCTTTTTGCATGAGTAAATTATGTGGCTGAGCCCTTCTGAGAAAAATATTTAGTGGAAACATTTTTCTCTGATGCATTTCTGAAATGATTCACGAAAGTATACACCAATATTTTCATAGGAATTAGGATCTTCTTAGCTCTATTCCACAGGGGTGGAAAATAGGTTTTAGTTGACAGGAAATATGTTATTTAGCATGTTCAGATAAGCTGTCCTCTGGTTGTTTAAGCTTTAAGATCTTGTCACCTTAATAGTCCTTCTTGTCAAAGAAGATACATGAGCAGCTGAGGTCTATATTTGCAGAGACCAGTGCTGGATCCTAGTATTTTATCTAGGGAAAGGTGATACTGGTAAGTTGTCTCAAGGGACAAAATTTGCCACTGGAGCAAATACAAATGGATTTTAAAAGGCTGTCAGCCCAGAGACTAATCTTGATGACTAGTGGCCTCAGTATTAATATACTGAAGTTTCTTTATGGGACTCTGCTCTACATAAGGCCCGTAGACATCTCCAGCAGAAGGAAGATATGGGAAGAGGCTGGTTGGGCTTGGCTTAGCAGGCTGCAAGGACCAATGTGGAGCAGTAACAGCAGCTGGAATATTCCTAGAAGAAGGAGGAAAAAGAGGAAGGAGCTGGAGGAAAAGCCACTGGAGGTCCTGAGAGTGGCTGTAGGAGCAGCAGGGAGTAGCTTGGCGCAACCAGGACTGCGACAGGGGCAACGGTGCCCTGCTCCCAACTGTGGATGGGTGTTGGGGCACTGAACCCCAAGGTGTCACTGGAAGTGAGGAGACAAGTTTAGAACTTACACTGCCGATGCAAGTGGGACCTGCGAAGTCTGTGAACTAGTGTCTGGTGGGTTGGGGTGGGAGCTGGTGGTACGCTCCTTCACATGGCACTTAAAGCAATTGTGCCCATGCCAGTTTCACTGTCTGAGCATGGAAAGCATCGTGTGTTATTCATCAGGATATAGCTATTTATAGGAGCTCACAGAAAGCTCAAGCTAGGAGAGGCTGGTGTTCAGGCACACATTTTGCCCATGCTTCTGACTTTGCATTATGTCTCCACGTCTGCACATCAGTGTGCCACACGTTCATGCTGACAGCCCGAAGAGGGATCAGTTGCATTATTATCTAAATCCCAACAGTGTGCTTGGATCTGATGATGACACTAATATACCCTATCTCTGTACAAAGAAAACTGCACTGAGAAAAGCAAGGAGGATGGCAGATGGGAGCTGCTGCTTACCAGGTGTGGGGGTTTATAGGGACTACTTGTCTGGAGTTTTTACTCATTATCTTTTCATATGGTACTTTCTCAAAAAAAGCCAATGTAGTTCTAGTGTCTCAATTATCTGTTTGTGTGCTTGTACACATGTACACAACTATCTGTAATCTTTCACTGTAATATTGCCAGCACGATTTTTTTAATCAGAACAGTTGCCAGTAGCTCTGTCTCTGCCTGATTCCTGTTCCGACGAAGATGTGATTTCACAGAGCGCATCTAACCGTTCTTGTTTCCCAGAATGTCCCAAAGTTTGATCTTTTTAAAAGGAAAGATAGGAAAGGCACCTTGAGTATTATTGCTATTGCTGCTTCCCTTTAATGGTTATATGGTGACACTGCTTCGCACAGGATTACTGTCACTGGCGCGGAGGGGATAGGAGATCGGCTGCCTTGAGGAATGAGATGAGATGATAAAGGAAAGAGGATGTTACCTCTGCGGCATCTGGCTCCATCTCTCGATTTTCATTCCATGTGTTCTGTGTCGAGCCAAGGTGGGGCTTGAAGCAGTTTCTTGCCTTTGCACACCTGCCATTGTTCAGCAACAGCTAAGAGAGTGAGAGAATTGTGACAAATCTATTTTACTTGAAATAACTGAACTGTGTAATTGATTGAGAGGGCTTAGCAGGCAAATGCAATAAAGCCAAAAGTTATGCAGATCACCAAAGGTACAGGATACAGTGACAGAGTGATGCAGAAAATTGGCCCATGCTATATTATTCTTTGGTAAGCATTGATGTATTTATATTACTTAAGCGGTCATTGCAATGAACATGGTTTTCAGAGTGCTGCACTTCTTCTTAACGGGAATGAAACACCTAAATTTCTTAACTACATTTTGCTTTGTACAGCAAAGGCTGAAGTTTCCTCTGCAGAAATCAGGTTCTAGTATAGTAACCCCTTTGGAGTGCAAGGAGTTAGAGCTTATCTGGGCCGTTTTTTCTTCATGTGCATCAAAAGTGTCACAATTAAGACTGTTTGTCATGGTAGGAGAGAAAAGTCATAAAAGGAGTGAGAGGCCCAACAGTGGGTTGAGAAGAGGAAATGTTTTAGCTGACCTTCACTTGTTAGAGGGAGTTTTCCTCTGAAGGCAGGGGCATGTCGGTGGCTCTTGAGCTTGTGCCTGTCATTGAATGGGCAAGTGCTCTGCCAGTGGTTTTACCTTTGCACTCTCCAAAGTTGTATCTATCCCAGATAATTTAAGTAAAAATGTTGTCCCTTAAAAATCTCAGTAATGAGAGATTTCAGTTTTCTATTGAAAGTTTCCTGTAATAGTCTTTTATTATTTGATGTCTGTTCCTTTCAGGGAGGGGTAATTAAGAGCCAGAAGAGAAAAGAAGAAAAAAAAGTCTCTCACCTTTCTGGCATATTTTCAAAGGATTCAATTAAGGAACACAAAACAAAATTCCTTTAAAAACGTGATTGATGTGGAAGCTTTAACTAGGTGCTGTCATTTGATACCAGGGCTTTTTATTAATGCATAGTGCACGATAGAAAATGTGTGGGACAGGATGCCAGGCTGTTGACAGTGTTTGTGTGTGGTATATGTGTTACATGAATAGATGGGCTGTGTAAAGGTGCATTTTGTTTCTTCTTTCACTGGTTCATTTCTTTAATCTGAACTGAAACTGAAAGATCTTACTGTGAGGCAAGGAGTTTTGAGTGAATAGGGTTGTTAAGAAAAATCTACCTTGAAGGGGAATATTTTATATACAGAATATTATTTTCTCTAAAATGGAAATGCTTAAAAGCTGGTGGTTGTACCCTATATTATGCATACTGCAGAGGGCCGGGAAACCATTCATGACCATTTGATGTTCCTGATTTCCTGCATATATATGCACATATATTCACATGTATATGTACATATTTCATATACACATATTCATCTATACTCATATACCATCTAGATGGTATGTCAATATGTATATATGCTATATATGGTATGTATATGACAGCACAATCACTGAGAGTTGTAAAATGCTGTTAGCACTGCCTATCAATAGCCTTTAGAGTTAGGAGCTGCTTCTGATGGAGAGCAGGCTCTTTGTCTCATCTGGAGAAGGACAATATACTGTGAAACCCTTATTATTTTTCAAAATGCAGTTCAGAAAGTGAGTAGTCATTTTTTTGTTATGGACATTTAATTTGCCTGTAAATAGACTAACTTATATTCTATTTTCCTCTCTCTCTTTTTTTTTAATTTAATAGTGATGAGTTGCCTGTGCACAATGCAACCCTGATGAAATGAAAAATTTGACATCTTTTATTGAGAGATTATAGCTAATCATCTTGCATATAGATACAAGTAGCTCTGGGGAAACCTAAGGTGGTCTCGCATAGTGTTGGAAGAAGTTAAAATGTAGGTGCTGGTCAACAGTTTAAAACATATTCTGGAAATATACACAATGACATTTTTTACCAGCTTTCTAAGGAAGATTCAGACAGTAGTTTAAGGGTTACAAAGGGTAAGCCTTAAAAAAAGAAATTTTGTTCAAGAAGCAGGTAAGAAAATAGTTTAGTAAATTGTTTAATGGTAATTTGGTTTAAGCCAAAAAGAAGTTTGTGTATTTTTTGCTTTTTTATTAAGATCTCTGAAATTTTTACCTAGAACTGTGGATAAGCAGGGCAAATACACTTATGTGCATGAATAACTTTACTGAGATTTGTGCTTGACCAAGTAGGTACATGTGGTTTGCCCTGTACCACGACTTGATCTTTTGCTTGTGTCAGAGAGCTGAGAGCTGGCCCTGGCTGGACTCCAGCATTATTTAATATGTTTTTCTGCAGACCTTAACTCAGATACCCTTCTTTGTGATGCTTTTGCAAACAACATTGAACATAGTCTGAACTGCAAGTCCATTCACAAAAAATTACACCCAGACAATAGATCTTTCAAAACTGCTTGTGAGATTGCTTTGCTACAGCACTAGCTACTTAAAGCGCTGAAGAATTGTCCAGTAAATAAAAGGTACTGTTAGAAACTGCTAATAAAGTTTAGAGAACCACCCAGTGACAAATTTCAAAAGAGCAGTCTTTCAACAGAAATGACACTACTTGAGCACAAGTAGGAAAATTGTCCAAGGGGTAGAAGATGAAAGGTTCAGAAAATCTAACTTTCTATATAGTGGCATTCTCAGATCCATATCCTGTAGGTCTAAAATGAAAATTCCCATTTAAGAATAGAGATTTTGAACAAATGGCAGAGTTGGCAGAAAGAACTGCAGGACCTTGGATTTTGGAGAAAATACATTAACATGAGCATACTGTGTACATATCGCCAGGAGTAAGGACAAAAGGGCAATAAAGTAAAACATTTGTCTGAATATATGTCTCAAGACCTGCACTCAGACAATGGAGTTTCTCCATCTGTTATATCAGAGCCATTAGATGAGCTCAGTAAATTTACCGTTTGAAGACACTAAGGTAAAATATAACAATTTTTTTTCAGTGGAATAGCTGTTCAGATTAGAGCCATTGTAGGGTATGAAAAAAAGTGTTCAGGACAAAATACCTAAAGAAGAAGAGACAGGACAACATTGTTAGGAAACAAAAAATTTTCNGCTATATTTCCTGAATACTGAGTTTGAGAAGCTCTTAATTGCTCATAAATCCATGTGCTGGAAAGTTTGGAACATTTAATGGGTTGGCAACAGACTTCAAAGAAAAGGATTTCATACAGGCTGAATTAGTAGTAACTAAAGGACAATGGGTAAATAAGAAGGACTGCAGCTGAAGTGTTGGGGACTTAGGACAAACCAACCCATATATTTTGGAGATCAAATCTTTCCTTCACAGTCAACGATATCTCTCTTCT